>JAYKAV010002977.1:3148308-3243437 GCA_035582835.1 Phoebastria nigripes | reverse complement strand
CGGGCGAGAAGGCGAAGGAGCAGGGCGCTTCCCCCGCCGCGGCGCGGCGGTAGGCGGCCGAGAGGACGTGGAGGGCCGGGTGGACGTCCAGCACCAGGGCGCGGGGCTGCGGCCGCAGGGCGCAGAGCTCCAGCACCAGGCAGCCCGCCAGCGCCCGCGCCTCGGGCCGCAGCTCCAGCCCCAGGTGCAGGTGGCGGAGGCTGAAGAGCTGCGAGCTGGAAGCCGACGCCACGTCCGGCGGCGGCTCGGGAGGCGGCGGCGGGGCCGGCGGCGCCTCCGGCCCGGCCGCGGACCCCTTGCGGCAGCAGCACAGGCCGGGCGGCCGCGGAGCCGGAGCCGCCATGGAGCGGCGGCGGAGGAGGAGGCGGCGGAGGCGGCGGCGGCTGCTATGTGAAATCCATGGGCGGGCGGGGAGGAGGGAGGCCCCGGCGGCCGGAGCGACCGGGGCGGGGAGGGGGGAAAGGGCCGCGCAGGCCCCGCGCGGCACCGGCCGAGGGAGCGCAGGGCCCCGGCCCGGAACAGCCAGGCGGCGCCGCGCGGGACGGCGGGGGGCGCTCGAGGGCAGCCCCGCCCCGCCCGCCGCCGGCTGCGCGCGCACCGGGGGGCGCCCGCCGCTGCCGCCAGCTCCGGGGCGTGCACGGCGGCGGGCAGGTGCGCTCCTCTCAGAGGCGCGTCCCTGCGCAAGCGCGCCCCTCCCCCCGAGCACGCCCCCTGCACGGCTGTACGGGGCACGCGCCTCGCACCCACCTCTGCACCCACGCGCGTGTACCCAGGCTGTGCCCCCTGCACGCACCGTGCGCGGCTCCGACACGCACGTAGGCGCAAACCGCTTCCAACACAAACAGCGCGCACCCGCGCCCACAGGCAGGCGCGCAGGCAGCGTTCACACGTGTGGCCATCCACACCGCACGCCCACCCCGGCCCACGCGTGCAGCCCTGCACACCCGTGGTTCCACCCATCCATGCCCCTCTCGCACCCCCCGGTTCACGGGGCAGCGTAAAACGCGAGCGCGCGCACACGCACAGACGGAGCGTTCCTGCTCCCCCCCACGCCCAGCACCCCCTCCAGACCACCACCACCTCCCAGCCCTGCTGCCTGGCCCGGACACGCCGATCCCCACCGCTCCTGCCCTTGGGGACGGCCACTGGCACGGCCGCAATGCCCCACGCGGTTCACTCCTGCCCTCGCACAGCCCCACAGCCAGCTCTGCCTCCCCCGCGCAGCGTGAACGCCTCATTTTCACCTTCCCCCGCCCCAGCTCCAAGACAAACAACCCCAAACCCCCCACACCATGGCTCCTAGCAGGGCTGATGCATGCAGCCCTCATCCCACCGGTACGCATTTTGGCTTCCTCCATCCTGCTCCTGGTCACGCTCCTCGCATCTAGCTCACAGTCCAACCCCAAAGAGCCTCCCTCTACCAGCACTCCATACACCCCCTTTTTTTAATCTCTCCCCTCCCACCTCGGCTGCGCGTAGTTGCCTGCCTCCAACACTCGCTCCAAACTGCCCCCAGATCCCAGCTCAGACATAATGCGCTTTACTCCTCCCCAACCCTCCTTCTCGAGGCAATGAATCACACACCATCCACTGCTGCCTTCCTAAATCAGAAAGGACAGAAACCACAAAATCATCGTATTTATACAACCGCTTGTTTCTCTGCATGGCAACGGTAGGAGACAGTAAGGTGGGAGGAAGGAGGTGTGCTGGGAGCAACCGTGATTGGAACTCCACACAGCCCACGAGCAGCGAGCAGGAAATCTCTGCCTCACGTAGTGACGCTTCTCTAAGTTACTTTCACTGTTACGCTTTGCCTACCTCAGCCGCCTGATGAGTCTCCAAGGCACGTCTTTTGGATGACATGGGAACATTTATTACACGGTTGTGGGTTTAAGGAACCCATAGTGGTACATTCTAAAAGCCTCCCAAGCCTTACACTAGCGACAGCAGCATCTGCACCGTTTCCCAATTGAGTTTCCACTGTATCATCATACTTGAGGCAGAAACTGTGGCCCCAGCACAATTTGGCTGCTGTCTCCAGCTGAACCAAGAGTAAAACAAATCACAGTATTATCCTAGACCGACCTGAAGCTGGGACTATAAAGAAAACCTTTGTGTGATTGCTTATATATATAGTAAAACACACACTGCATTTGCAGTAAAAAAATAACAAGGCAGCATTCAGAAAAGCTCTTTGGTTGAGGAGGGCATTACAGCCACGCTGCATCTTCTCAGTATGTTCTTTTGAAGCACCTTCAAGAAGCAATTTTGTCTTTGCTCAATCCCCTTCTAACTAAGAGAAACTTTCTGTCCCACCACSTTTTCTCTCCACACCCTCCTTCTATAAAACAAATTTTCTGCATTTATCCTTTCCTTCCGACACCTTCTCTCACTCATACCATTTGCCTTTTGAAATAATTGTGCTTTCTCAAACTTTGTTCCCAGTGATGTACCAAGACTGCTTGATCTCCCTCTGGCTTTCATCTAGGGATAATATGCAGACCACAGCCCCAGCCCCTCAGGATCTGACCCTGTATGATCTTCGCCGCAGGTCATGGTGAAGTCTCCTCAGGTGTTCAAGCTAGCACAACAGGGCCTGACTTTGGACTTAATTACACCGATCTAACTGCACGTTAACTCCATTGGGTAATTTTAGAAGAATCCTACCTGCGTTTTGATTGAAGTCCCAAGCAAATGCAATGTTTCCACTCATCAGATAGATGAGAAGAGCAGGAATACATTCTCTCTAAGAGTCTCTAAGCTTATGATAATGAATCGGGATCGGCTGCACTCACTGCATTTGGACAGAATAAGTAAAACTGATGCAACTGAAATTCCCGAGGGTGATACAGGAAACCAATTATCCCAAGCAAATCTCTCTCAAGTTGCACACCTGTTGGTCTTGGGCCATAGCCTTTGCTATATACAAAGAAGGATGTGTTATCTCCATGCTATTTTGGGTAGGATCTCTTTAAGGAAAGCCTCTGTCCCAATGCCACAGTCTTATTTTACTCCTCGCAGGATGAAGTCTTCTCTGAGATACCACACTATAAATTCTAAAGCAGGACCCAATTCCTGAAAATTCCCATCATCATCATCATCATCAACCTCTTGTAGAATGCTTCAAAGATAAAGATATTTCAGTCTCATTTGTAAATATTCATGTTTCTTCCTTCCACTTCAGTGACAGGGCCCTGGGCCAGGCCTCAGCTTGCTCCTGTGGTTCAGGACGAAAGCCAATAAAAAAATTACTGCTACCCATGTGAGAAGCAATACTTCTGTCTGTGAGACAAGTGCCAAATGAAGCAGGTAAGTGACTACGGCAGAAAGAACATTTCCCTCTGGCAGTCTATCTCCTTAATTCCGAAGTAACAATGCTGGAGCTAAGGTTTAACAAAATAGTTGAGCTAATCCCTGCTGTCCACAGGTGACTGTTCGCCTGCTCCATTGCAGGCCCTTGTTTGACACCTTGTTGAGCTATTTCAGCTCGCTGAAGCAGCAGGGAAGTATTCACCTTTTCAGGAGAGCGTAACTGGAAAGCAGCAGTTTGGTGCAATGAATCCTGAGTGCAGTTTCCTCTCATACCTATGCTAGTGTTACAGTTAGCACCTACTGAAAAGAGCAGCCCCACTTCACSTCCCTTCCAGGTGTGCCTTCCTGTCTCCTTCTTTGTACAGCATTCCTGCTTTTGGAGGGTGAACTTTCTGCAAGTTAGCTTTCTGAACTGGGTCACTGCTGGACCAGGCAAGAGCCAGTGCTGGCATCGGGAAAGTGGAAGGAACTCCCAGCCTGGAAGAAGAAGGAGGACAAGATCAGGATGGCTCCCCTTTGGCCCAGACTGCCATTAGCTCAGCCTTAGCTGCAAAATGAAGCCATGCTCTGACCCCAGTGGGACTTGAGAACTAGATACATTAGCCCTTTTTCTCCAAGGGAAATACTGAAGTTCGTGGGGTAAACTCAGTTCTGCAGGGCCCAAGACAACCCTGTCCTTGACAGAGTTGCACATGACAACTGACTGAACCGTTTCAATCACAGTCTTAGGCAGATGCATTTCATGTTCTCTCCCTTTCCCCTTAAGGTATTCAGCCTTCATCTTCACATTCTACCCAGCTCTACTTTTAGAGAAAAAGCAGGGCATTACCTCTTTGGCCTATCACCCCTGCTTCCTCATGCCTCTCCCCAGTTTCTTTTTGTCCTCAACTGTCTGATCAAAAAAGAACCCCCCCAACTTGGCTGGGTGTTCTTTGGAGAGAGGCCTATTACTTCTCCCTTTCCTAACCACAACATACAGTCACTCTGCTCCTTGAATTGAGTAACACTGAGCAAAATGCTGGCCAGTCCCTGACATAGAGTAAGCTTGGTTCCAGGCCTGTGAACAGGGTAAGAGCTGTGCTAGTTAATGCTTGCTTGGGAAAAGACTTACTAAAGAACTACAACAACAAATGATGCTTTATGTGCTGCTATCTTCAAGCTACAGTCTAAGCTCTGTTAATGCCATGATTTGCCTGTGGTATTGGTAGGTAGAAATGCTTGTTGCTGTGACTTTGCAGTCATGTCACATTATAAACAGCAACACTTGCAGGTAAAGAAAGTGGAAAAATCTGAGCCTAAGAAGGATCTTCTGTATTCCATCTGACCTCCCCCCTTGCTACTTGGCTTGAATACTTGCACTATAAATTATTACTCCCTGTACTACTCAACACAAACATACACATATTGCAAGCCACACCCATGCTGGAGGGCACAAAAATTACCCACTACACTTTTAAAGAAACACTTCCACTCCGAAGGAAGAAAGATCAGGCCATGGTGCATAGACAAGAAAAAAAAAAAAAAACAGCCTGCAAAAACTGTCCCCCAGGGCTCAAAAAGATGAGAAGTGATTTATGTGCCCAAAACAAACCACTTAAGCCAATAAAATTTACAAAACCCAAAATAGTTTTATTTACTTTTCAGATTTTTGCCTCCATGAGACATTTTGCAAACATGCTAAGGCTACAAAATGTCCAAGTTGACAAAGACATGCAACGCTGACCATTCAATAAGTCACGGCTATTATAGGAGCGACTGTGCCCACCCGGGCCACAGGTCCCGTAAAACAGGGATGGTGTACAGCGATCATGGCAACGTACTACGCAGGACCTAGTAACCTGAGGTAGGTCTCTTTACAGTAAGAAAACGACGTCCTACACCAGTGTTACATCCTGATCCATAGGAACTTGTTTAAAGTTCCAGAAGACGTGGGATGGGGGACTGTTTCCTTAACAAGTGTGCAATGAAGAAACAGGAAATATTGATGTTGTTTAACCTTAGTATAAGTGAGCAGAACAAAGAGTTAGTGTTACCCATGCCAATGAAAGCCAACCTAAACCTCTGAGGAGTGTTAGCAGCTTCAAGATAAAGGAGTCAGTCAGCTGAAGCAACTCTGAAAAGGCTTTCCTGCTAGCATACAGGGTATGATTTGAACCTTATGATTAATTTGTTACAGATCATTCCATGAACAGTTAGATTTTGGTTGTGTTAGATCAGCGAAGCAGGAAGAGCTTGGGCTTGCTTGCATTAAAATAACCCCTGCTGATACAGTAAGAAATACTGTATCAGGACACTGAGAAAAATATGAGGCCTTATTGTGACCCAGAAGTGGTTCTCCACTCAGGAGATCACTAAAAACCCTGCTTTGGGAAAGCATCATGGGAAGCAGCAGCTGCTGCCGTGGTGAACATTAGCAATGCTCCAAATACCTTTGATAAATTACAATGCAATAGAGTTACACCACAGAGCTCTTCTCCCCTGCCCTAGACAACAAAGATGTGACAATAAAGGACACTATTGCAAAGCTTCACTTCCACTCAGACACGCAGAAAATCCGGCACTAGGAAAAGACCAACTGTAAAAGACAAAATGGTGTCTAATACAGTCCGATAACAAAGCCAGATCTCTGGTACCGTAAACTGTACAAAAATGATAGAAAAGAATATGCACTGTTATTAATACAGTGCTTATTTTAATATAAAATAAACAGCTTACATTTCCACTGTAAATATAGGCTATATACAGAATTATGTATAGATATAGCTACATGTATAAAGCTTCATTATAGGCCTCTGATACATTTATAACTATGGCTCCCTGAGCCATTTGTAGAGTGCATTTAATAACAAAAAATTAGTAATATGATTATGGAATAAATACAATAATAAAAACATGAAGAATTCTTCTGACACGGTTTTAAAAATCTCTCTGGCTTGACACATTGTGCTAAAAATTAAAAGATGAAAAGGCAATAATCTGCTTGAAGGAGGAGGAGGAGGAGGAAGAGCTGGCCTGCCACAGGCAGGGAGTGTAGCTCTCCGAAATTAAAGTGACTTTGCCCTGAATTTTAGCCCTTGACAGCAACCTTGTTCTCCRCAGCAGCAAACATAGCATAGAAGCGCGAGTTCTCATTGGCCAGAAGGGCAGACGGCGTGTCGAATTCCACTACCTAAAAGCAAACAAGGCAAGTAAAGTATGTCAGTAAAATCCAGCAGAAAATGGATTCCCACCCCCTGGACTTGTGACACAGTAGTAAAGAAGCCAAAACATGGCAGTAATCTTTAGATGAGACAACAGGCGGCAAAAGTATGTGCATTTATGCATAAATACTGTAACCTGGGATGCGTCAAACTAACTCAGACAAACACTGGAACTACCCATTCGGGAAGCAACCTCTGGTGGCTCTGGCAAACAGAGGCAGATGCTATGGGGTTTTGCCTTCTCTACCTTTAAGAGCCTTGCCAAATGTTCTTACATTTGATTTAACTGTTTATGGCTCCCCACAAGGAAGCCTGAAAAGTGGGTAAAGTATCTCTCATATGCCTGTTTGATAGCACAGGGCTTCGTGAAAGTAATGGGAAACTGCCACTGAGCCCCAGCAGAGATGCTTACATTATTACCCCTCTCAGAATTAACCTACAAAGGGAGTTTTAAAAACACTTTTAAAAGAGAGACAATTACTCTATGGTACTTTCTTGGAGTGTAAAAGAAATTTTGCCCTCTTTGATCTTGTCACGGTCAGGCAATAACTGATTCTACTGGAGTATTATTACCAAGGATGTGAATGAACACAGAGGATTTTCTACCCTGCACTGCTAGCTATTCCTTCAAGTTCAGCCTGCACATATGGCACCACCAGACTGCAACAGGAACTGCAGCCACAAAAGTCTTTCTGCTTACCTGTCCTTGTGTTAGCACCATGATCCGATCAGAGCCCAGTACCGTATGCAGGCGATGAGCAATTGTTAACATAGTGCAGTCTGCAAATGCCTCTCTGATAGTCTCCTGAATCAGTAAGTCTGTCTCTGTGTCCATAGCAGCTGTTGCTTCATCCAGTATCAAAATCTGAAAGCAGCACATAATCCTGCCTGTTACCCATAGTAACGCTTTCCCTCTCTGGACATAAAAATATGTGGAGTGGGCAGAATTACTATGACCAAGAGTTGTCACAACTGGCAATCATTATGGAGCTGTGGTCACAAAGGTAGTTTTTACAAGCACCCTTTCAGTTTTCTTTATGTAATTGCCTTCGACAAAGTTACCTTATGGTCATTTGCATTTTATGGTCACATCCTAGAGCCACATCAGGTTCTGACCTGGGCCTCAAGTTTCCACTACTTTCAGTTTTACATTCAGCAGCTAAATCTCAAATACAAATTTTACTGGTAAACTAATCTGACACATCCTTGGTGGTGACAGTTCCTTCYTGAATGAGTCTATACTGACTAGGCTTACTAGCTTTCTTGTGCTGAAAAGATTTACCCTTCCTCTCAGACTCAGACATAAACTGATTTGGAGTGGTGCCTCGTCAAAGCTAAACTAGACTTGGTTTGTGCAGGTACTGCAGAGAGAGCAGTAACTTCTGCTGAGTAGTCTTGGCTTTAAAACAGAGGGAATCTGAAATTATGGTGTGCAATGTTTAAGAAAAAAGGATGTTAAAATCAGAATCCTGGTCAATCTCAATCCAAATATCCTTTCTCATTGTAATTATTATTTGTCTTCCATTCTTGCAAAATCCTGAACTTCACTGGCACAGCATGGTCCCAAATTCCACTTGGAGACTACGTTGTAGTGGAACACCATGTAGAAGGAAAGTACTTGGCTGACATTTACAAAAAGGTAGAAGAAGGAAAGAATCTGCTGCTCACCAGTAACAGGACACTCTGAATAAATGATTAGGCCAGTCTGACACACTATTATTAACACTAACAAGCAATACCTTTCTGCAGCTGGCTACAGATGCCTTTCTAGTTGTTCTAACCCTACACCATCTGTGGGTTGCARTAACTGTTGTTGTGATTCCTCTGACAGATAGAATGAATCTGGCACAAAAAAGGCTTGCTCAATGCTATCAGTTTGCTATCTCCAGCTATTTCTCTCATCACTACACTCACCTTGCAACGACGCAGTAGAGCTCTAGCTATGCACAGTAACTGTCTCTCTCCAACTGAAAAGTTTTCCCCATTTTCCATCACTTCTGAGTCA
The DNA here is from genome assembly GCA_035582835.1 of Phoebastria nigripes. Lineage (NCBI taxonomy): Eukaryota > Metazoa > Chordata > Aves > Procellariiformes > Diomedeidae > Phoebastria > Phoebastria nigripes. The sequence goes on along the minus strand of JAYKAV010002977.1, from coordinate 3,234,920 downwards.
AGTTTCATAGGCAGCTGGGCAACCTGTGTGGGAAAGAGGAGGCAAAAATCTTAGAGCATTGCACAGATTTGTTGTATCTCCATGGCATGAGACAAACAGTTGCTCCTCCTGCAAATCTGATTTTGCCCATGTTCCAAAATATCCGTCACACTTTGCTGACCATCTCTCCCTCTCTCTGTTGGGGAAATTAGTAACAAGCAACTAATGCTAAAACAACAATACAATATCAGACCTGCTCGGTCYGGTTGAAATGCCCGTGACTCAGTGACAGCTCCTGAGAACACTAGTAGTTGTTAAGCTAGAAGAGCTATATCCTCTCAGTAGGTAACTTTAGAATGACTGAAGTACAAAATATTTGATTTCTAGAAAAAAGTGTGCCATGTACAAAATCGTATCACCATGAATACAGATCTCCTGACAGTCTTTCTCACCAAAAGAAAAGAGTGAACCTAGTCCCTACAGGAATTACTGCAGCGTACATACTATAGCCACACATGCAGCCCCATGCCACCTGACTTACAAGAAAAGCAGAATTGGAAATGTCATGGCAGCAAGACTTGCTGCAGAGGGCCTCACAAAGGGCAGATTTTAAGTTCAGTATAAATGTGCATGTCTGACATTTACGCTCACAAATGTAAATGTAGAATGCACACCTAAGGCACATATCGAAAAACGTAATGTGAAATATTCTAACACCCTAGGAGTCCCTGTGATGGAGCAACTCTGCTATGCTATATACTAAAAAAGTAAACATCTGAAATATGGCACGTTCTCCAAAAATTCAGTCGCATTACTAGAAATAAAGCATAGCCAATAAGGGAACAAACTTGCAAAGAAAAAGCTTTATCTAAAGGTCTCTGAAGGAGCTACTAACAGAACACGTAGGTTTGAAAGCCAAAACACAAACATGTATCTCATAGGGCACATAATACTTACACACTCCTTCATGTGAGTCCTTTCCAAAGCATCCCAGATTTGTTCCTCACTGTACTGATTGAAAGGATCCAAATTTGATCTGGAAGGGGAAGCAGAAAACATAACCAGAGTTTTTATTCAGCAATGAATGGCAAAACAGCAGTGTGCTAATTCATCCGGATGGATGATTCCCATCTAGCTTTCCACTGACAGAATTTCCTTGCCAAGGAAATCAGGTGCTCCCAGCACACTAGGGTTAGAGTAGCCAAAGAACAAGAGAGTAGAGATGGAAGACAAAGATACAAAAACTTCAAGCAAATCTAAATGGAAGGCAAGACTTTCAYAGAGGATGATCACATCCAGTTCTGCACTGGGCCAGCTAAAATCATTTAGCTGTGCTTTTTTTGTTTCAAAAACAGAGAACAGAAGCTAGGATGCCTGARAACTAACATCTCACCAGGCACCTATTTGAGTTCAAGTTTAAGCTGGTAGCCCTCTTTTTCCTTCTTGCCTTCTTATGGTCTCACTAACCTCACAGTGCCACTGAATAGCACAGGTTCCTGAGGAATTATTGAGAGTTTGCTGCGAAGATCTGCCAAACCAATGTCATTTATTTTCACGCCATCAATTTTAATGCAGCCTCCAGACAGTTCAACCAGACGAAAGAGTGCCATTCCAAGGGAAGACTTCCCTAAAAATGAGACATGAAAAACAATACTCATATTTCTACAGTCATAGCAGCTTTGAGATGAGAAAGCATTTTAAAAGCTGTCCACGTGGAAGAGAAGTGTTTTAAATACCATAAAGACCTGGCAAACAGTGCTGGTAAATGCTGCGGTTCAGCATTTAAACTTCTAAGCAATTGTAGGTGCAGCTCCTAATCTCTTCTCACAGAAGCCACCCCTGCAGTGGCACCCCACCCCCCTACCAAAACCTTGCCATGTAAGCCCAATACAGCAATATTAATTGCTTATTTAGAAACTACATTTTGGAGCTGGTTTAAGTCATCTCACAAACAGGGGTTTTGATTCTTTGCGTTACGGACTTCTGAGATAGTTTAGAGCCAAACCTGGCTGCAGCATCAGCACAGAAAACTTTCAAGAGAGTCAAATAAGCTGCAATGAGCATGTTGTAGGTAGCATTCTGGGCTAAGTGGCTTGGGGTGTTAAACATTATGAGCGTACTGACTCAGGCATAGTAGGATATCGCTCTACTTTAAATGAAAAMTTGTTTTCATTATTGTTTACAGGGATCCTACTTATGTATGCACATGAACAGAATCCACCACTGACAGACTGCTGGACCACTCCTGTGCAATTAACAATTTATTCAAACACAGAGAAGACAGAGAAGAACCAATATGACTGCCCCACTCTATTCCATTCCCATTCTGTAAAAGTAGTAATTTAACTCTGCCTAGTGTTTTTCCTTACCTGAGCCTGTCCTTCCCACAATGCCAATCTTTTCCTTCGGTTTGATAGTAAAGGACACTTTTTTAAGTACTAGAGGGAGGTTCTCTCTGTACCGCATCTCTGCGTTTTCAAAAACAACTTCACCTTCCTGTGGCCAGTCCAGAGGAGGAGTTTTATTCTTAATTCGAGCAGGAGCTTCCAGGGAAAGTGTCTTTAAAACAAAACCAGAAGTTCAGTTTCCAGTAAACAAAACACCAGGAAAGGAAAATTATCAGTTGCAGCTTTCAGCAGGAGTTCTTCCCTGCAGACTCGGCCCATATCAGTTTATGGCAGTTTTATGATGAGCTGTGTGGCTGGATGCGGGTCCAGTGGTTCAGAAGTTTGCTGTGTTACACTGACCACACTGCTATTCCCCTCCTGTTGCCTCAATAATGACATTGGTCCTTCTACACAACAATGTTTTTCATCAATGGAATTCAAAATATATTTTAGGCCTATTATTTATAAGCACAATCCTATTGAGTTTTGTGGCACTCCAAAGACCAGATGTTTCTGGATGCAAAATCTGCTGTATTTCTACGTCTCATTTGCTATGCCATGCCAAGGTCACCTCTGTTGATTCTGACACAGAAGAGAACGTCCACGTGACACATTGTACAAATGCTACACTCTCATCCTTCTCTTCCTCATTCTCCCCTGTTCTATTAAATCACTGAGTCAGTCGGGCCCCTTCCAGCTTGCTCACTTTCGCTATTTTACTCTGCCCCTTAATAGGTCCCTCATTAAGCAGTTCACAGATTAAACAGAAAAGCAGAACCTCTAAAAACCAAACATGTGCCTTTATAGCATGTTTATGAAGCCAAGGTCACTTTCCCATATTTGGCACAAGCAGCCKTAGAGAATGGCAGAAATCCTGTCGTGGGATTCATCTCATACAACTTTAAACACATACAAAGTAAGAATCTCCAAYTGAACCAGGCCCCATCAACTCCTTTATAGTCACTACAAAGAAGCTAGCATTTCTGGAGTGTGATTTTTCTCATTCTAATATAAACACTTAGAATGGGTAATAAATTGCCCTCTGGAGACAGCCATTTCCTACATTGACCTTAGAGAGATCCCACAGGGACTATGTCAATTGTGGACATCTGCAACATCTAGTTAGAGGCAGATTAATTGTACCCCAAGGGTTTGAGAAAAACAGTGATCTTCTATGATAATACTCCAGTTCTTTGAGCTTGGTGCTCATAACAGCAACCTCGGAGCCTGCACTGAAAGAAGCCAAGCCGGGGACTTGGTAAGACACACAACCTGCATGGTGTTTCACTGCTCACCCACCCCTTCACTTTAGATTCAAACTAGTTTTACAGTTTCATAATAAAATGGCTGTCTAGAAATCCAAATAAGAAAAATCACAGAAAGTGTTGCTTAATAGTGATATAAAATGATAGACAGTAACTAAAAACAAAACAAAACAAAACAAAACAACCCAACAAAACCAACAACAGCCTACAACTATAGGTTTTGCCACTGAAGGCTTGACAGTGATAAACCCATCTCAGCCCAGTGAGAGATACCAGGCAGTATTTGGCACACAGTTCTCATCTTGTGTGGTCACCAAGTCTTCCATACACAGAAATTTTCTACTTAGATGCCACAAGAGGATTGGGGGAGTGGGCAGTTTTAAATTTTTTTTTCCTCTTCAGTATTAAATCCACAGGCTAAAAAAAGTTCTACAAATATCAACTACTACATAGCCCAGATTTACCAAATAGATATATATCTCCCTCCAAAGTTCAGAGGGAATGTGTATTATGTATTAAGTAAAAAAGCCTTTCACCTCAAAGACCAGACCCAGTAGAAGGCTTTCTCCTGGCTACACTTCCCCCATTGACCTACGCCCAGTTCTGCATACACAAATCCTAGTTATGAAGAAAGGGTTACAGATAATCAGAGCAGCTTGCTAAGCATTTAGCCTGGCACATTTCTCGTGTTTAGCCTAGCACATTTCTCATGTTTTCAATGAGAGCAATTCCTTGACTTTTTAAGCGTATAGACATAAGTTATATAAGATAGCTGTGGAAAAAGAAGTAGACTTATTAGGATGAAGCAGAATTACATGTAGATAAAGTAACAAACAGTCATCTGTGTTTAAATGAGGAGTTCCATTAGGTTTGGAATGAAGGATGCCAGAACACCATCCTTTTACTGTAAAATATTGTATTGAATTCCCAGTTACCCCTTTCACACACTCCACTCTTTACTGAGAATGTCAGCAAACTTTCAATATCCTTATGTAATTTCAGTGATGCCAGGCAAGTGATGTCTGTAAGCTTAGTTACCTACCAGCTCTTGTGCCATTCATCCTGCCAATGCTTATATACATGCTTCGTAAAACAAATTCACTCTGCAGTATTACAGTACATGCATTAATGTGTTTACAAGGTCAGAAACATACATTCTGTACTAAGGCAGACTATGGCTGACTTTCTCTTCTCTTATGCCAGCAAAATAAGAAGTAACAAGAAATTTTACAATAGGCAGTTGAATGTATTATCCTACCTTGATATAGTGATCAATCCTCTCCACTGAGGTGAAGCGAGCTTCTGTCTCTGAAGCAAGTCTGACTGTAAACTGGAATAACCCTGTTAACTGGAGTGATGGGAGAAAATAGAGACAAATTTAGAGAGCTGTGATTTATTATTGAATTAAGAGACAAACCTAATGGATGGTGTGGCCAGCAGGACTAAAGAAGTGATTGTCCCCCTGTACTTGGCACTGGTGAGGCCACACCTTCAATACTGTGTTCAGTTTTGGGCCCCTCACTACATGAAAGACATCGAGGTGCTGGAGCATGTCCAAAGAAGAGCAACGAAGCTGGTGAAGGGTCTAGAGCACGAGTCTTATGAGGAGCGGCTGAGGGAACTGGGGTTGTTTAGTCTGAAGAAAAGGAGGCTCAGGGGAGACCTTATCGCTCTCTACAACTACCTGAAAGGAGGTTGTAGCGAGGTGGGTGTTGGTCTCTTTTCCCAAGTAACAAGTGCTAGGATGAAAGGAAATGGCCTCAAGTTGCGCCAGGGGAGGTTTAGACTAGATATTAGGAAAAATTTCTTCACCGAAGGGGTTGTCAAGCATTGGAACAGGCTGCCCAGRGAAGTGGTTGAGTCACCATCCCCGGAGATATTTAAAAGACGTGTAGATGTGGTGCTTCGGGTCATGGTTTAGTGGTGGACTTGGCAGTGTTAGGTTAACGGTTGGACTCTATGATCTTAAAGGTCTTTTCCAACCTAAATGATTCTATGATTCTATGATATTTGATACAAGTACTCTTGGCATTAGGCACCATATAGCTAAGGTGCCCAAGGCAAGTTAATTTTAGTTAACAGTTATTTTAAAATAACCATAATTTATTAACCACTTGGAAAGCCAGCAGTTTAGAAAGGTTTCCCACAAGCAACAGCTTTAAATATTAGCCGTCTAAGTTTTGTAATTTCACCTTACTACCACCAGGAGGCAGAAAAGGCCAAACAACAGCTCTAACAGCAAGTATTCTGAGCCCTGAAGTCTACGTAACCCGCACAGCTGCAACACTAGATCCCGTTCACTGTGAAAACATACTGCAGGCAATACATTAAGACATCACTTTGGCAGATGTCTGATGTACCATCAATCCAATTTCTGGAAATATCCAGGAAAATTGCAATATGCAGCATGTGAAGAGCCTCAAAAGGTTTCTAATTCATCATTTAAAAAGAGGCAGCTCCCCAAAACAATAGCCTTAAGCACCTAGCTCCTCATAATTTGTAATTTGGCTGCTAGCAAAAGGTTCTGACCCTGAATTGCTTTCCCCTCCATTACCAAAAGGGGTAACAATATCTTCTTCCATCCTAGTGCATTAAGGAAAGTTTTCAATGGTGTGTTACTTCTACCTACTAGCAATAACTACATTAAATGAGAAATTAAATATTACAGTATGTGGACATACTCACCTGCACAGCATATGAGATAGCCAGCCCAGCATAGGCAGGAGGAATCTGGCCATGCATTAAGACAATCATAAGGCCAGTGGTTGTGATAAGAGCAATGCTGATAATGTCCAGCCGTACAGCTAGCCAGCGCATTGCACAGCTGAACAGGTAAAATGGTGCCTGATTGTCATCTAGGAGCTCCTGATACCTGAAACAAATACAGGAAAGGTTAGTAGACCTCCACGAGCCTGATGTTCTACAAATAGCAGAGCTACTTAAACCGCTGTTCCAGTATCAGAATTCAGGGTGGGAAGACTAGTCCATCATTGACATAAAGCCTCAAACTAGGCCATGAAAGCAGGGTTTACAAACTTTCCTGAATGTCAGATACCTAATTAGCTCAAACTYTCAGAAGTCAAATTACCAAGTTTCTGTGTACAACAATGAATTATATTGGGGGTGAATCCAAATTCAGGGACATTACACACACTTTCACCACTTCACCTATGCAAGACCTCCCAAAGGATGCTCGATGGCTACAAATTACTCCACAGGTAACAGCAGCAGTGCTTCAGAATATGCACAAAATATGTGCTATTTTATACACAAATATAAAAGTAAAGTTACACTAAGTTTTGACAGGACTGGTGACACTAATTAAAACACATCAATAACCATTTAATTTACAATCCTGACRCTGCGGAGCTGAGAGAGTATGTTTAAGGGGAGACACTTGAGAGATTCACAAAGCCAGTAACTAGATTTTCTGATTGTGCAACTCAGTTTTACACCAATCACTGTTGCACAGTGTGTACAGTGCCTTAGTGCTCTAGCACCAGCAACACTAAGGGACTGCTATTTGCACCTCTGCAACCTTTCATCTAAGCTGGTGTAGCAGTGTCTTTCCAGAGCTTCTGTGGCAATTTTCCCTGTGCTCCCACGCTGTTGGTTGCATGACCTTGCACCTGCAAAACCCTGATATTGTTATGGCAGTTCTCATGGGAAGCTCACATGAGAAATGTTTCACTTTCCCTCACTAACATTTGTTTTGCAGATTTTAGTTTATACTAGAGAAAACCAAGCATAGCACACAACAAGGCGGCTAACTTTATAAATGCTATCCAATTATACATGTGCACAGAGACTAACAGCTTATCAATATGCACACTGAGGTTTTGTTAGCACGCTCTAACCAATGCTAATCACAAGGAGAAACAACCAATAGAAAGTATGAGCAGGACCTGATGAGAAGTATATACTACTAGGGAAAAAGTACGGCCAAAAAGTTGCCCTCACCATTATCATCGCCACCTGCTGCACTGCAGAGAACTCCAAAGGAGGGCATTCACCTGYGACCCCATCACTGTTCTTCCCCATTGGCTACTGGGGAGTTTTCCCTTTCCCTTCTCCCTCATTTTTCGCCCGAAAAGTAACTTTCACTCTTAGAGCCAATGTATGCCATCAGCTATAGATGCCACTAACAAATCTTTCTGAATGTAAACCTGTTGCACYCCGCTTTGTGCTCCACCACTCTCAGATGGATATCTAGACTGACCTGTGCAGAAATTCCTGTCCTTTGTGGTAGGCATGGATTGTGGAGAGACCCTGTATGCTAGATGTAATGTGAGACAGGAATGGAGACTGTGTGATGTTGTCCAGACGCTTGAGCTCTCGAATAAAGACTCTGGAAGGAAAGAAGCACTTTTAAGTGACATGTACAACCACCATATGCCAACCACTACATTGATGCATATGTACTTGAAGAACCCTATGTCCTTAATAACAGGTCAAAGTATCTCTACTTTTAGTCACAGCAGGTGATGCACTTACCTAGACACAACATGCAGAACTGTGAACAGGACAATGAGGGGCCCCACYGCCACCAGGAACCAGGGGAAAACCCCAGAAATCACCCCCACACAGAAGAACACAAGGATGACATTCTGGATGAACATTTCTGCTTGAAATGGCAAACGAACATCAACTGGAAAAGATGGAGGGAAAAGAGGAAGATCTTGAGTACAGAAAGCTAAAACAACCTATATAAAGCAATTCAGTCCAACTGTACATCATCATTGACAAGGACAGTGATTTCTCATGGCTTATTCAAATTAAAAATGTACATTTTCGTTAGGAGTGCTTTTATCTTCTGAGATGCTAGTAGTCTTTCCAATTATTCCCATTTGCAGAAATACCACTGATGCAACTCTGACCTAATTGCCACCTTTGCTGCACATCAGCTTCACCCTGATACTCTAGGTTCCCCCTGCGTTAACTGCTACGAGTCCAGGTGTAGTCTGTAGGTACAAAAGCAGCTGCACATTTTCTTCTTTATAAGTGAACGGACAGACTCGAGATATCAGCTGCCTTCTAGAATCATAACCCAGGTACGTCCCAATTCCTGCATTGCCTATTACAAGTACACATTTGGCAATGGATATAGGCTACAATCGCCCCAGCAGCAAGAGACTGGAGAGCATTAAGGAGTTAACTGGGGAGGTCTGAATGTGGGATCTATAGCACATACAGTGAGAGATACCTTCATCCATGTCTTTGGAAAACCTGTTGAGAATCCGCCCAGTGGGTGTAGTGTCAAAGAACTTCATGGGGCTACGCAGAATCCGTCGGAAGAGCTCATCATGGAGCCTTGAGGATGCTCTGAGAGTTCCCTGGCAATGCAGAARACATTGCAGCATTATGAAAGGATGTTTGCCTTCCTGTCACTGCTCCTCCCCTGGGCACCAAAACATTCTGCTCATTTTCTCGCTCCAACCATAAGGTTTTTTTTCTTGCATTCTGTGCTTCCAACCAGTGGAAGGAAGCTATTAATTCGGGAAGAAGTTTAACAGAAAGCATGGTGCAGCCCCAAGAGATGACTTATGGAAACCTCACAATCCGTGATCTGACTTCCTCTGGTTCAAAATTCTCTCTTGGGAGGTGACCAAAAGAACCACAGCGACAGGAATATGCAGAAGTCGGAGTGGGGGGATAAGAAAAACAACAGCATTGGCACATACCTTTACAAAGACAACGCCACGAACAGCTTTCAGGATCAACATAACTGCCATAGACAGTGCATAGATGCCAGCATAGTAATGCATGTGAGGGTTATCTTTCATACTGTTGCTTATGACAGTATCATTTCCCAAAGTCACAGTGGTGTTCTGCAGAAAATTCAAGGTTTCAGTGAATAGTTAGTTAAGACAAGGATTAAGCATGTACACATTACATGTGGTAGAATTTAACTGTCCTCTGTCCCCTCCCACCATATTTGATATTTCTTCTTTAAATAAAGTAGTTCAATGACCTTTGAATACTTCAGAAAGTTTTCCCTAGCAGAGATACTTGACATGCAGATTTGTAGCCCCTGGCCTTTTTCCTACAATATCTTTGRAAATATTACAATACCTACTTCATTTGATTCCTAATCTCTCATTTCATGCTTATCATTCAGATACTTGCATACCACCACTCCTATTACACAGCAATATTCACCTTGGATAGGTTGTACATTGTCTTCTTATCAAACCAGATAAAAAMCAGTTGTTATTTTCTGCCAGTATGCAGTAAATTCTTTACTATCACACTGTCATACATTCTAATTCTCTTTTTTTTTTTCTTTYTTAAATCTTTAAGTATGTTTAAGGACCTCATTACTTATTTTAATAGTGTTGGCCATCTGCACTTCATTATTTCCTCTCTGAGGTTAGTAGTTTGCTCCCCCCACCCAAAAAAAAAAAAAATCTTGCAGTTATATTTGAATCTTTAAATGCAACAAGACTTGCAATCAAAGCCCCTAAGTGGGAAAAGTCCCAAACCATCTGTGCTGGTTTTGGCTGGGATAATTTTGTTCATAGTAGCTAGTATGGGGCTATGTTTTGGATTTGTGCTCAAAACAGTGTTGATAATATAGAGATGTTTTCATTATTGCTGAGAAGTGCTTACAGAGAGTCAAGGCCTTTTCAGCTTCTCATGCTCTACCGACTGAGAAGGCTGGAGATACACAAGAAGCTGGGAGGGGGCACAGCCAGGACAGCTGACCCAAACTGGCCAACGGGATATTCCATACCATATGACATCATGCTCAGTATATAAACTAGGGGAAAGCTGGCCAGGGCGCCCTGCTTGGGGACTGGCTGGGCATCAGTCGATTCATGGTGAGCAATTGTTTTTCATTTGCATCACTTGTCTTTCTTGGGTTTTATTTCTCTTTTTGTTATCTTCCTTTTCATTACATATTATTAATATTATTATTTTATTTCAGTTATTAAACTGTTCTTATCTCAACCCATAAGTGTTCTCATTTTCACTCTTCCGATTCTCTCCCCCATCCAACTGGGGCGGGGAGTGAGCGAGCGGCTGTGTGGTGTTTAGCTGCCTGCCRGGTTAAACCACACCACCATCCCAGGTCATCACAGTCTTCAAAGCAACTCCCAAAAGTCATTTGACTTAAAAGCCATATACTTTAACAAGATTATCCTGTTAGATGTAAGGTCACGTTCAAACAAAAAACAGCACTAAAATTAGTAATTCCTCCTGCAGCCTGTTGGCCCTTTCCACATTTTCACTTCCTTTTCTTAGACTAACCTAGACAAGGAACAAGAGGGCAATATAAAACCACATGAGCTATTGTACTCGCTTATTCTTGGAGATGAATTCTCTAGTGAGATCAGCTCCTGGGGAGTCTTACAACTTGCTTAAGTTAGGAAGCACCGTTTGGTCTCATAGGACTGCTTGGGATTAGTCTAGGAGAGCAATCCCCCTGCCCGTTAGACACAAGAGAGTAGAAAAGCTATTTATCTTACTCCACTGCCTTGCTTGATCCAGAAACTCAGCCACCAGTTGCTAAAAGCTGTACTGCCCACATTCAGCACAAACAGTGCCATGATGACGAGGAATGCAAAGGGACCTCCAGCTGCCTGAATGTAGATACCATAAACAGACCAGGGGACGGAGCCTTTGCCTTTCTCTTCCAACTGGACCAACTGGCCTGTGAAACAAAAGAGGAGGAGGGAGTGACTAAAAGAAAGCTGCTCCATGAAACTTCCGTAAGTTTGTGAACATACACGAAACTACAGTAATTTTCAAACTGTACAGAGTACTTTCAGAAACACAGACATTACTTAATACGTAGAACTCAATGGTTCAAACAGTTTTTCAAAAAGTCACATTTCCTCTGCAGAATCATTCACGTCATGGTATGCCTGAAAAATCATAATCAGCACAGACTTAAATACTGGGCTGGTATCAGCCTCACTATTGCTTTTTAAACCCTGCTGAAGTTCAAAGTTAACATTAAACAGAGAGAACCACAAAACAGAGGTCAGATCTTCCAATTCTTCATATATAAATGCCATGTCCTGCCTAGGACTCTGCGAGTACCAAGCTATACACATTGCCCTCTTAGGATAGGAGGGAGAGGTGGTATGGAAGACAGGGTACTACAAGCTCCTTTGTGCCGATGGCATCTGACCAGCAGCAGCCTGACTGAATTTAAAAACATTGTGCAGGCACCCATATTTCATGAATTAATGAATGTTCTTTGCCCACTGCCTGTGTCCTATCAACCACGCTGAGTGACCAGGACTTGAGACAGCTTTCAAAACCTGAGAGGTACATTCATAATACACTTTGAAAGCAAATGTTTTGAGCTCATTGGTGTATAAAATAATTACAGCCAGAAATCTGATTACATAGTTACCCTCTTCCTTCTTTACAACTTTCTCCTTCTTCACAGACCCTGTTTTGGTACTTTTATCCTGGGGTCTTTTCAGTGAACTGTTTGTGTTCTTCTTTATATTAATCTGCAGGAAAACAATGACACTAAACATACCGGAGTAATTTGCTTTGACATTTTCATATCTGAACCCAAACTTTTTATAAGCTGCCTCCTAAGGACAAAGGCTTTCAATAGCTTAGCGTTCATATCAAGGAGGGTATTAACTTTGTTGTTATTATGGATGACTGCCAACTCTGGTGGATTAAATTCTCCTCCTCTATTAATCTGAACTGCTACCAATCTGTACTGGTAGTGTGCAAGGTTAATTTCCAGAATCAGTGACAGTATGTGCGTACATGGTAGAGGAATGACACCGCTACTACTGAGAGAAAGATACAACCCCCCTGTCTTTGTAAAAATAACTCACAATTTTATTTAGAGGCTTTTTTYCCCCAAACACCCTAGTACTTCACTCAGGAAATCTCTCATGAAATGTCTCTAAGGACGAAGTCAGGTTAACTTGGTCTTCCAGAAATCAAATGTCCAAACACTAAATTGCACACACAATTACTGTTCTAAACCCAGCCATCTTCCCATAAATGGAAGTTACTACCTGTTCAGAGACAGCCTACATTAATTGAAACCCACTACACAGCATCTTCAGGGTCCTCTTCCCACGCTTCACGTGAGAAGAGACATCTCACACATGTCAAACCACAGAGAATCTAACTTTACCATCCATTTCTTCTTATCCCATCAAGAATGCAAGTTAATGCTCCTTCCATGAGCTAGTGTTTACAGAGAGACAGTGAAGGTCAGCCAAGCATGCAGATTGGAGAATCTCAGGTTAACTGTCATTACATTAATCTTAAAATGGCAGAACTATAATCTTCATGCCTCAGAAAAGATATGCAGAGTAACGTATTATATTTTTTTTGCTTCTTTCACTAACATCTCCCAGGAGAAAATTTCACCAAGCACCTTCTATATCTGTATATTTATCACAATGCTACCTTTTCAGAAACCTTTTTTTTTTAAATGTCTGCAACTTGTGAATAAGGAGCCTCTCATCTCTTAAAAAATAAACTGCTGATGTGCTTTTTAATCTSTTCTTACTAAGAGAAAATGCACACAACACTTAGAGAAGTAAATCATCATCAAATAAAAAGCAGCAAAGTTGCTTAYTCCAAAGAATAACTTCAGGAAACAAACAGGAGAAAGGTGGGAAAACATAAATTGCTGAAAATTTAAATGCATGTCCTACTGAATGGTTCTTGTTATTTTCTAGATTTACATTTTTTCCACCAACTAAAATACTAGAGCACAAATCCAAGTTTGCATTTACAGCCATTGTTTTGTAACAGAAGCAGTGTCAAGCAACAATTTTTTTTCTCAAAACCCCCCAAAACAAAGCATTTTCAGTTACATTTCCAAAAAAATGTCACATCTAACTTTTGTCAAGTTGCGTCACTTCTTCTGTGCCTCAGTCACAGCCTATGTGAAAAAGAAGTAACAAACCATTAAGAATTTTTTCAGACAAAGGTTGGTCCAGGTCTGTGCTAATTTGGAGATAAATTAAGAAGAGGTATACAATAAAAGAGACAACAAGCTTCCTGCTCTCTCAGAGGAGACGATACATTACTTTCATGTTCAACTCATGAGCTCATTGGCAGAGTCCTCTCTACTACACATTCCCTAAATACGAACTGTGACTGCAAATACAAAGTGCTAACAAAGCACAGATTATTCTACAGGAAATCTATTGGTCAGATCAACACATGAACATGTGAAGCCATTTTCCAGTCTTCCAACTATGTCATTTGGTTCATCTCATCAGAAAATTCATCATTCAGAGCACTTTAAAATAAACAAACAAGTACCTCAATATGTGGTGTTTCTCCCAGCTGTAGGTTATTAAAAATAGTTGCATAGTCCCCATTTAAATTCATCAGTTCCTCATGACTTCCTCGCTCAGTAATGCAGCCTTCTTTCATGAAGATCACTTCATCACAGTCAACAAGATACTGGAGAAAATGGCAGTAAGAACAAGTCTTTATCATTATGTCCAATAATTAGACACACTCCCACACAATCCTTTTCAGTAATTTATAGACATTTGCACACAACACACCTCTTCYGAGGTAACAGACATCTGATTTTTAAAGGTCGTGCATTGGCTAGAGCACCATGATTACTCTCACTGTACAGAAACAAGAAGTTTTTATGTTCTATCAAAAACAATCCATTATGAAAGACACAATTCAGGATACTTAAACACTGCAAATACTGATATACTAAGTATTAATATTTCTATGCACAGAAGATAGCAGAAAAATCTCAGAATACATCCATTCTGATTTACTGACACCAAATCTTAGTTTTTCTGATGTGATGAACTAGCTTTATAGTAAGTTAGCAGAAGTGTTTTTGAACAAGGTATTTATTTCTCTGGTAAATTTTATTTAGCCAAGTGTTACCAGTCCACATCAAACACCAAGCAGCACTGGTACCAAATAAAGAATTAGATTGTGCTCAGTGCATATTTTGCAAACCTAGTTTGTAAACGTAAACCATGCATCCTATAGACAGATATTGTTGTGCTGTAACAATTCAGGGCATAGAAATTTGCAGTATGAAGGCAACTGACTAAACAGTATTTCAGTAAAGTCCAAGAAAGAAAGTATGAGAGATGTAGTACCTGAAGCTGATGAGTGATGAAAAGGACAGTCTTTGACTTCAGGTGCTTCCTTATTGCACTGTTAAAAATGTGATTTCCAACATGAGCATCTAAGGCACTAAGGGGATCATCAAGGATGTAAATGCTCCTGTCACTGTACAGGGCTCGAGCCAAACTGATTCTCTGACGCTGTCCTCCACTCAGGTTAGCCCCTCGTTCACCAATCTGTACAGACACACACCCATTATTTTATTTCTACAGCACCATGCAACACAGATATTCAGAGTTCAAGAGGTGACCGGAATGAAGCAGACCATAATATTTTTATTTTTTTATATATATATATACACACACACCCCATAATGTTATATATTGTTTTAATACATATATATATTCTAGTTTAGGTGTCCACTTCTTTGTGAAATGTGTTATACATTCAAACTCAAGGTTAATATGCTTGAAATGTGGCAGTACTTTTTTGCTTATTTTACTTTTTTTGTATTAACATAGCCATGCTTTTTTCTTAGCTATTTGAAATCAAGTTCAAATAGGTTCTGTTAAGGCAGTTGAATTTATAACACAATAAAAAACTCCCAAATTGTCAACATCTGAGTCAAAAACATGGCACAACTCTCARTAGCCCAGGGCCTGCATTGATAAGCTCAGCTCAAGAAGGTACATTCAACAGCTTGGCTTATATGCATACCAGACTGATGTTCCCCTCACTCCAGTCTAGTCTACCAAACCAAAACTCTACTTTTCTCCATCTACTAATTAGTTTACTATAAGCAAAATTTATACCTCTGTCAGGTCCCCATTTGGAAGGATGGCTAGGTCAGGCCTTAGACAGCAACCATTCAACACCGTATTGTATCTAAAGAACAATTAGATCCGTAGTAAGAACACTGTTTTTTTCCCCCCCAAGTATCTAGCTAGTACAGCATTATCTCACTTTCTACACTAACAGCAGATATTCTGGCACCCTAAAACAAATTATCTGCCTTGGATTCCCAGGAGGAAACTGTAAGGATAATAATTAATCACCTACTTCTGAAGTACAGTGAAGGTAAGGAGGCAATTTCTTTCCAGGGATAGCTAGCACAGGCCACAGGGAAGGCCCCCACTGGGGGAGGGCCATGGAAGGTGCCAGTACATTGCAAACAGCAGTTGTTGGGTTTAAAGAGGGCAAGGCCAGGACAAGAGCAAATGCCACTTCCGTGCTGCTCCACAGCAGCTGCTAAAACCAGAGATCAGACAGTACTCCAGCATGAGGTACAGCCCTCACTGCAAACAAGCAATGACAGACACACTGACAGCCATCAGCCACAGTGACCACATGCAAGAGAGGCAGGCTCTTAAATGAGACTTAAAGCAGTCTTAAAGACAGACTCTAAAAGGATACATAGGCTTTAACTGCAGTGTACTCTGCATTAAATTTTCCCACACTTGGGCCAAGAATTACTAAGCTTTCATGAAAATCAGCAAACAGTTCTGACAAACCTTTCTTCATCATATTCCTTGCCAAAAAGAATGTTGTCCCGAAGTGTAGCATTGAGAATCCAGGCCTGCTGGGCCACATATGCAAATGTTCCACTTACTGCAATGCTACCCTCCAACAGGGTCATCTGAAATTAAAGATAAACTGAGAAATTATGCTATTCCATGTTTAGAATTGGCTTTCTTCTACAGAGTACAAATAAGTGAAATAGGAGATAGGAAAGAGAAGAGCAGAAGTAGTCAAAACAGAATTTCTCACCTGTCCTAAAATTGCTGAGATAAGTGAAGTTTTTCCGCTCCCCACACTGCCACAAATTCCAACAAGTTTTCCCTAGACAGAAAAAAAATAAAGTATGGTACTCATTTCTTACATTCTCCATCCCTTTCAGAATTTGGACTACCTTTAGTACCTCCGAGGGGACAGTTGGACATTAATGGCAGCTGAAAAGGGACATAACAGACAAAAAAGCAAGACAGTCAGTATTTTAACTCTCAAATAATAAAGAATGAATACTACCCCACAGTGGACTAAAACTGAATCAACTCTACAGGTAAAAATGAATGTATTTTAAGATCGGCTTCCCTTTGACTGGGCCTGATACAGGCCCAGAGAATGCTGCACTCAGCCAAAAGCACCAAGGCCTGCCTGAACAGAATGCACCAAGATGCTTTTGAGAGTGGTAAGGAAAGATATAGAGAAGGAAAGACTGAAGAAAAGCCGAATTTAGGATATATGGGTCCAGTAAAACTCCTTGCCTATGAGATGCAGTTTGCTAAGGAACACGTACCAAGAAAAGGCTAGAATCCAGTCACTTTGAAGCATTTCTCTGCAATAAAATGGGTGGGTTGGTACCCACATTAAACAATGAATTCATCAAAACTATTTTTGTTCCTTTTGTAAAAAAAGGTAAAGTGGACAAAAAGGGTATATAGCCGCTTGTGGAACACATTGCTGGCCTCCTCTTGTTTACAAACTTCTGATAGAAAACTAGCCTTTACATTTTCAAGTAACTGTGTACTCCTTTTTCAAGGCTATTTTTTAAACTATATGCATCCTTCTCAAAAGTTTAAAATATAGGTTTCTTTAYAGTTTAGAATAGTTTAAACTATCCCTCTATTCATATGACTATAGGAGACAATTTAACCATAAATATCTTGATAAATGCATGGATCTCATTACTACAACATCCAACTGCCAGACTGCAAAACTTCTGTACTTGTAGAAGATGCCATGTATTAAGTTCAATGCTTTTTCTTTGACATTTTACATGCTTTTACCCATCTTKGAATGGGGACTCCAACTGCTTCTAAATTCTTGAAAATCTCTGTGTCCTTCTACTGTACAAAAATYCTCAAGGAAGAAAATTGCACATTCTTCAATGAAAAGCACTGTTATGCTCCATTAGAACACCTAATCACCTAAAATGTTCACCTAGAATATAGCTGAAACCCTGCAAAACCCTGCAGGAATACACCATCCACCCATACCCCACTGATACCCCTGTTGCCCTGCTGATTCTTTAAGCTCAATGGCTCATATACTGTACTGAGAGCTACAAACAGCAAAACCATCAGTTAGATGTGAAAGCTATACAACCTGCAGTTGTTTCATAGGCTGTTTGCAAAGATCTAGTTTGCTAAAATGGCACAGCTGTTTACATCAAGATCAGACACTGCATCCTGGATACTGCAGTTGCCATGGATATTACAGGAGTGCACAAAAGCAATATGCTCCATTTCATGCAAAAATACACAGCGCTCTATTCCAAGGGACAGCTAAAAATGAGGCCTTTTGAAAGCTCAGATTTCCTCCTTTCTTCTCTTACCTTTTCTATCTCCAAGTCAATGTTGTAGAGAGTCCTCTGAAGCCGAAGGTTAACCAGGTGGATGATTTTGTTCTCCTCTTCGGGGCTAGGATGGTCATCATTGTCCACTAGAAGATGGCCCTTCTGCTCTGCCAGCACAGCTTGCTGTCCCTCATTCTGCAGCTTCATTTTCTCTTTCTTGCACTTGGTGACTTTCTTGTCTTTTTTCACTTTGGGGGTCAACTTTGGTGAGCTCTGGACGCTGGCGTGGGAGAAGTCCCATGCCAAGGTAGCATTTTTCACCTCTATCGCGGTGTGAGGATTGGCTGGTTTTTTCTTTATCATATGAACCTCTTCCATTAGAAATAAACTCTGATAGGAGTTGTGAGAGAGGTGTAAAGATGAGACACCTGATCAAGACTGGGAGACAAGCCTACGGCACACTCACGCAGCAAAACACATCAGGCTATATAGTAGAAGGAAGCTGAAGAGCAAAAGGTAGCTCATTAGTGTAAACTAACTCCAGGCCTGCTAAGTGGTCGGGGCATTCCTGGATGTGGTGGAAGCACATAGATACACTAAGACTTTTACAGAACTGCAATACTCTGGATGCGATATGAGAGGGGCTTATTCTTTAACACTGTTTGCAACCGCAGCTCTGTAATTTCCAGATTAAAAACACGAGTAGAATACATGGGTTGGAGAGGAGAGGTCACTTTGAGGGAAAGTGACTGACTTGTCCTGCACACCAACTCATTATGGAAGGAGATGGAATGACTTTTAACTTCAGCCTTCACCCTTCAACTTTTCTGCTGGGAAAATGTCATCTCACACAAATTTAGCTGACCTATCTTGGGCTGCTTGACAATAAGAAGTAAGCCATTAAGTCCATTGTATCATGTTTTCTACCACATCCATCAGTATTTACAATCAACACAGATTAGGAAGAGATTTTTCACACAGTTTAATCACACAATAAAATGTTTTCCACTTATATAATTTATGTTTTGAACTAAGAAGCCTTTTGCGATTAAAGGCTTCTCAATTCTCAGCCTTATTTACTCTTGCAATTGCTATGCCCGAATCATTCATTCATAAGAAAGCTCATACTCATTTACAGAGCCAAAAAGTCAGTTACATTTTTACTGTAATGTTAAGAGTATCCCCACCTTTGTGTTACACTCCCTACACAGATTACACTGTTTACAGTCAAACTGGGAGACACTACAATTTCCCCTCTCCTTCTCTTCCCCGCAAAAACTCCCTTCAGTGCATTTGAATTTAAGAAAGCCTGATTTAGGGTGACTCAGAAGATGTAACAAAAATGCTCAAAAGCAATGGGATCTCAAAACCATTCTGCAGATCCCATTCTTCTCACACCCAGATTTGTTTCATTAATGCATTACACAGAATCCATATATCTGTCAATGTTTGTGGAATCCTATTTGGAAATTTCTGCAATGTGCAATGCACTGTTGCCTTCAAGAAAGAAGACAAAATAAAGGCCTGTCCTCTGAGTTCATATTAAAGTACACACAGTGTATTCACTTCACAGGGATTGAAGGATGAGATAGGATTGTTTGTTATAAGGTTTTTAATTTTCTGCCATAGATTCTGTTTCGTCAGATCACACCTGCGTTTTATTCATATAGTGGAGTTTCAGTCACCTGATCTGGTCTGGAAATACAAAACCTCAGTTTTTCATGACTACAAATAAAACCCTACTGGTTTGTGCAAAGCTGCCTACATAATACATGACATTTCCAAAAAAGAGTTTCATTAGCAAAACATGAAATTTCATTGCAGACATGTTGCACTGTCTTTTCATGCAGATGGTCTTAAAAGGGAGTTTAAGAATTATTATACTGTGAGCCATCTAKTCCTGTATTCTATCTCTTACAGTGGCCAACATCAAAATCCTACACTCATTAAATAAGAATATTTTGCTTCCCACACTGGTATCTTAAAACTATCTTAACTAAAACTAAACTTAACTTAAACGAAACACTATCTTAAACTTCATATTCCTTCATTAGATTTGTATCTTTTTTGCAGAGTCCAATAATCTGGAGTGCTAAGTGTAAAGAAAAAGAACTCCTCAGTCATTAAAACAACATTACCTTCCAAGTGTTCCCTTAGCATCTATTTATTATACACATACAACACTCCACACTTAGTTAAAAATGCAAGGCCAAATGACTGCTTACCTTAAATCTGTCAACAGAAACAGATGCCTCAGATAGGGACTTCACTGAGAAAGGTGTTACTTTTAGAGCAAAAGTCATTGAATTAAAGACAGTGACCACTGTGAATGCCTAAAAACGAGACAAGAAAGAGAATCACATTTGGATGCAATAGACTAACAACTCCAACCTTCTAAAAGCTGAAATGTCACAGCAGCAATTCAAAGCCATAGAAAAGGCCCACAGTCCAAGAATAACYATTTAAATATTCAACATATTCTCGAACAGCAGAAAACAGCAGATCTGCCCAACTCTTTCTCCAGTGCTTTCTAACAGACCAAGACAGACATCTTCAGTGTTTGTAGGTCTTACTGAAAGCAGCAGCTAGCAAATTCTGCATTAGCCTATTACTTGTGAATACCCAAGTTCAAATCCTGTTTTAAGACATTTRTGCTGTTTGCATCCAAGCACACTGTAAAACAAAAACATCCAGTAATCCCAATGCCCTATCTGAATAGCAAACAGGAATGCTCGTTTACATTCAGCTCAAAACCTGTTCTGGGGAAGGTCAGAACCCAAACAGCACTGAGAGCTTTCTGTGCAAAATATAGGACTACATCTGCTGCTGTCACACCCATCAGATGTTCACTTCTGTGAGCAAGGCTACAGCCTGGCCACACAGGCACAGCCACAAAGCAAAGAATATGATGAAGAGAAATGGCTTAGCAGAAAAGCTACTGTAGCAATATTGTAAAGAATATTTTCAACACTGCAGTAAGTTACCTGAGCYGCTGTAAGATCGTAGCCAAGGATCATATGGACAGAAAAGGTCACCACGCTGGCAATGACTACAACTATGGGAGCCACACCCACAGTGATGCTCTGGAAGTAGCCCGCACGCTCTAAGATTTTACGTTCTTCCTCACGAATTTCTAGAAATATAAATAGAAGCACCATATTTGAAGTATGATTTGGGGGGTACATACGCAACAGACACTACCATAGCACTATAAACACTGAGAGGCCTAACTCTACACTTTAGCATTTATCACATTATATACCTTTTTATAAAGGCTGCAGTTACAGGGGAACAAATTACAATGGTCTGTAAATCTCTGTAAGAAKAGAGGKYTTTTTACTTTATTTAAAAATGGAGCAGCCAGCACATTTATTAAATGATAAAAAATGGAATAAAATTTTAAAATTTAAGGTTAGTGCCAAGCCACAAACGTCATTATGCTAGAAGGTGAAACTTTAGAAGCAGGTCTGTTTGTCCAACCCATCATGCGTAACAAATAGGAAGCCTGAAGGATGAAAGTGTTATTACACTGCATGTACATCAACATCTATGGTACTAAGCCAGGAGGATGCACCAGGGTACTAAGCAATGGSGCATCTGCACAAAAGGTAACATTTACAGATTGTGTGAACTCACTTTGAACATTCTGAGAAAATGGTTTGACCCAGGCATACATTTTAATGAACTTAATGTAATTAAGAACTTCATTCATCTTTTGCACACGTTCATCTGTTGTTGACACACATTTTCTTCTGAAATAAGCTGTGAGGCGTGATACAAACATCTGAAACAAAAGGCAACACCGTGCAACATTAATGGCAACTCAGAAAAAGCAAATACATTCAACTCCTCCTAAYTACCAGAGAAAGCCAATTTTGAATCTGAAAAAGGGATTCGGGGATGGGGCAAGGCRACTGCTGTTCTAACATAAAAGTCAGGCTGGAAACACTATTCGTATCCTCCCACTTATCTGCACTGAGCACTAGACTCACGACAGCAAGTTTCAACAAAAATAAAATTTGTGAAAATAAAGGTGTGCGCTTTTAGCAACATTGAATAGTACCAGATTTGTTGAAGTTTCTGAGGCACAAAGACTACAAACCATTAACCTGAAGACACACCAAGTTGACCCTCACAGCAAATGAACAGTAGAACCCAATTTAGCCAACCTTTTAACGTGGTCCCCTAAGGCAAAAGAGCAAGCTGGACTTTGCACAGCCAGATCAATTTCTACCATATGCCAGTGCTACGAAGGCGGTAAAACAGTTTTAACATTTTTACTAAATCAATCTAAAAATAAATAGTTGTTCATGTGTTTTTAACTGTCTGCTACCCTTACATTCATCCCATTCCTGGTCCGAAATTCAAAACCAACACACTACTTCAGGAAGTTTTCAGCTCTTTAACCTTCTTCATACTCCTGCAATCTCTTTTGGAGTCCTCATCAACAGAGAAAGACTGCTGAAAAGAACTGGAAAAGATGATCGAACTCCACTCCTCATTCCCCTCTTTAAAATATAATTCCCATTATTTTAATCCTCACTGTTGGCTAGACAAATTGGACCAAAGTGGACCTCACAGTATTCAGCCACCATGCTTTTTAAAATTTGTATTATGAATACAAATCTTCAGCAGCCTTACAGGGCATTTCAGAGGCAAGAAGATTTTGGCTTGAATTAGCCTATTTCACAGCTCAGCAGAAGTAGAGGCAGGAGTAACTAACCAAGAACACCCTCTCCTAGATGTGGTGCTTTTCAACATCTTTTGTTGAAATCAAGAGCAATGTGCTCATGCTGAGCTCAACGCTGAGCTCCTGTACACAAGCTGGAAGCCTTGTGTCTTTCCAACCTCGACCACAAGCACCTGAGCATTCTGTAGTTTAATTTAGCTATGCATATCTATCAGCTTTCCTATTTCCATTTTCTAATTTTCTTTATCATTTTGAGCTTCCTGTTTCCAAATTTCTGCTTCATACACCGTCTTTAGAAACACCTTCAATAACATGCAGTACCATAAACGGGCTAAATCTAGCACATTTCAACACCTTCTATTCAGAACTATACATATGTCTGACTAAYGAAAATGAAGCAAGTCTTAACTCTTTCCAACTCACCATTGCTGGGTAGAAAAGGATGAAGACAGCAGAGCCCAAGAAGCCTGTTGGACCCAGAATAATCACATTATAAACCATTCCTAAGATGGCCACAATAGGGCCCCCAGCCAACAAACTGCCAACTGCTGCAGCTTCAAACATTCTTTGACCATCATTGGAACATACATTTATGAGCTGAAAAATACACATAACAGATTATTTAGATTTAAGGCACAGCTCATTCTCAAAGGAATATATTGCATAACCCTTTTCACACTGCAATTTCCAAAATGATGCTGCAGCTTACCTCTCCAAGAGACTTCTCCTTGATGTTCTTCAGCTTAAGAATTTTCTTAAACGCCATTGTCAAGATAGCTCCACGCAGTCTAACCCCCGTGCGGTAATTCAAAGCCCAGGTTAGCGCAAGGGACCAAGATCGCACTATTTCCGTCATAAAGATGCCAAAAACTAAAAACAAGCTGTACTGCAGGTTGGACTCACTCTGTTGGGTATACTCCAAAAGATGTTTCACAACGAACGCCTACAGGAAGAAATGCAAGCTTGCATGAACACCCCTTCATCCCAGAAGACCATGCAACAACTTTATGTTAAGTTAGAAATAAGTAGGCTACTTTGCTTTTAAAAGAGCCGTTTGAAATAGAAAGCATCTTCTTTCTAGAAGTAAAAGGTGTCAATACAAGAAATACTGTAACACAAAGCCCTGCTGAGAGCCAAGCACTGAGTCAAATTTAGTAAGTAAAGAGAGTTTAATTTGGAACCATATTCCTCGCAGCACGCTTCTAATCCTCCGTGTCTTCTAACTTAACATAAATCTGTCAGTTAGCTGAAAGCAATGCATTATCATATAGAAGAGTTTTAAAATGTAGTCACTACTTATACATCTGCGCACATTAAGAAACATTCCTTTACGTGACATTAAGACCTTTTTTATTTTATCTTTGGTTTGCTTCAAACGTGCTTATTTGATAAAAAGGAACAATGTACCTACAGTTGTAGAGGGGAAGAGTGAGAAGGACATTTGCAAAACATTCCTGGAAATAAACATCAGCAGTTTAATAGTAAAGAAAAAAACAAGCAGAAAGCACAAGGTACGCAATACCACAAATCATTGGGGACAGGGGAGAAAAAAAAAGACAAAGAAATTAACCATTCAATCCCTCCCCATACCCTCTCTCCCCCCAAAAACATAAACACTTTACCTCAGGAATCACATTTCAAACATCACCTGCAGAAAGAGGACAGCCCCCAGAACCATCGATTCCCACCTCCAGCTCTTTGTGGTCCAACGGCACAATGTAACATCATACAACTCACAATCACCAGCAATATTAAATACTATTGACTGCGAAACAATAGGCTTTTATTTGAAATAAAGTGCCATCTTAAATGGTAACATCTCAAAAACACTGTACAACAGGTAGAGCATTGTATAAACATACAATCTGCACATACAGGATAATTATAAAGGGCTAATATCTTAACAATCAGTCTTAGCCTCTAACATAAACTAGATTTGAAACTACACACAAAATTATAAAGATACAAGAACAGAACAGTATTTGTTCATGAAGTCCAAAAGAAGTCAAACTTGCAGGTGCCAACAGAGGAGGCTTCTGAGGCTGCACAAATTCTGAAATCTGGTTTAAAAAGTATCCTACAGTAAGGCTTCACAGACAGCAAAAGATTTCCTAGAGAGCTTTTCAACAAATGATGCTTTAAGATACTGGTGCTTTTGATATGCTAGTACAGAGCAGAGAATTACCTTTGCCCACAATAAAAAGCAACAAAAAAAATCTGAGACCAAAGAAAATATCTGAGAAGCCTTTCACATCATAGTCCGTTGAAGTCCTCTTGGCTAAATCAGGTTTTGCAAATAAGAGTTCTGTATAGTTTGAAGAGACAGGAAAAAAACAAAACCCCACTACTTCAGCAAAGGCATTGATAGCTATAGCCCAGCACCAAATAACAGAAAAAAATGGAGATCAAATTCATCTGTTCTGAGGAAAATAATTCTGCATGTCAGAACCAAGGAAACATGCTGTAAATAATTTTGCTCTTTCTTTTTCACAGGTGTGAACTAAAGCCAGATGTCCGTCAGGTTCTAGAATGGCCACTGGGAAAATTTACATACCGATCCCTGGACAAATGTGAGGAGCTCACATTCACAGATCTATTGCATTCCAACTTTCTCCTTACTCGGATTTAGTTTTACATCGACTGTTTGGACCACAACTGCATACAGTTGGTTTGCAGTTATTAAGGAGATTACTGACTTCTTTTTCCGGTATTCAATCCAACATATGCAACCGAGTCACTGAGCAATTGGGGTGAAAATCCCCCTTTTTCCTCACGAGCTGTAACTCAGCATGGTCGCAGACTGCAAGCATTTTCTCGCACACCGCAGCACTGCTGAAAGTCTCCAAGAGAGGATGTATAAAGATAGCAGATGTTTCCTGGGGTCTCATTCCTCCCAAAACTTTTTAGTGCAATTTTTCAGCACTACTTTATAGATTCAGCATCTCCCGTGATGAAATAGAGACCAGCTTACGTTATACCCCCATTTTTTTTTTCCCGGAAGAAAGAAAAGAGGAAACAGCAGATTAAAGAATTTTGAAAAGGGAGGGGAAAAAAAAGTCACACAGAATTAACATTTACATCTGAACGCATACTATTTGAATTCAAACTAGTTTAATGACAAGAATCCAGCATAAAGTTATTTACAAAACAAGAAAGTTACAGTACAAAAACTAAAACTCAAGCTAACGGGGAAAAAGGAACTCCTGTGACTATTACCGTAGTAGTTGGTACTAGCTGCTTGGCTGTCTTAAGCATTCCCATTGAATAAACATTACCTTACCTTTGCTCTTGGCGTTGGCTCTGCCCAGCAGGACTGTCTCATTCTGACGCAGAAAACAGCCATCCTGAAAATTCTAAAGAACAGCTTCTGTCACTGGTCCCACTGCAGTGCCGGCGTCCCTGCTGCAGCCAGCGTGCGACAGCACGGGGCAGGCTGCAACTGGAGCCAACTGGGAAATCGGGAAACTTACCTCCAAGAGCTTACCACTCCCCCCTCCAATAACTGACCAAACTGTCAAGCTGTACTCCACTAAGATAGCAAGTTTCCCCATCTCCCAAACAGGAAGAATAGCTCTGAACAGTTGCAAACAGGTACATTGTTCAGACCTGGAGTTAAACTGATTATGTTTAGCAATCCAAAAACTTCTTTGCTCCTCAACCTGAACTTGAAAGTTTTGGTAGCTGATCAAATGGCAGCAAATATTCACTGGAGATAAATAGTATCTCACCTATACTAGTACATTCTGATGGTTATTACAAGGCAGTCTGACACATGCAGCCATCTCACCAGGTTATGGGTTTGGATACTGTGCCAGATGCAGAATTTATCAAAATAAAAAAAAGGAAGACCCTTGAAGGATCTATCCGATATCAAAAAGACGCACACAGGAAGTCTGCAACAACTCCTTTCCAGTTATAACCATCACAATGCTCATTAGCAAAGCCACAGCTGTTGGCTGGCATTTCAAGGTCATAGACATTCAATTAAAATTTTTGAAGTTTAATATAGTGTTTAACTCCATTTTTATAATTTTCACCAATACATAAGGTCAAGTGCTTTTCCTGATCTCCCTTTTCACCTTCAGGTGACTGAAAGGGCGTAGCAATACAAGAAAGCACTGATACTTCTGAGGAGACAGCATAGGCATATCTATGAGGCATGCCATTTTTAAAAACAGGAAGGAGGGATGGTAAAGACTTATTTTTCATGCTAAATGATGGAACCAAAAAGGAATTGT
Source organism: Phoebastria nigripes (assembly GCA_035582835.1). Lineage (NCBI taxonomy): Eukaryota > Metazoa > Chordata > Aves > Procellariiformes > Diomedeidae > Phoebastria > Phoebastria nigripes. The sequence continues at coordinate 3,208,017 of JAYKAV010002977.1, read as the reverse complement.
TCCTTATTCAGAGGAATGAATAAGGTTGCCTGTAAATGGGCAAATGTCTATAGATAATTTTAAATTACCCAAATCGAGCAGCRGTAGCCCCCAGCCTAGTGAAGGTGGTTTGTTTTTCTCCTTCCCCTCCCGCTCTCTCTCATTCAGCAGTTCRGCTGAGACAAATTGAGAAAATTACACTACAGAAATTAGGGGCAACCCTGCTGCAAGTTCTTTGCTAAAGATAAAAGCAGCTACTAAAGCCCTGTAGTGAAACAATGACAGAAGCTCTTCTTGGGGAAAGCTAGTGCTGTTAAAACCTTAATCATGATTTATTGTTAATTACCAAAGTATGTTCGTATATTTTGTAATACAAGCTACTATAAATTATTACCAAGAAAGCAATACCACAGAAACATTTATTGTTATTCATATTACATGAAACAAGGCAAACTTTAAAAAGGCTTAAAAAGCAGAACATCATTTTGATAAGACATTTAAAAGCAGGAAAACATTTTAAAAAGACATTTCACCTAACAGTGCACCCAAGTGTACTTACCCAAGAAATGAACCTTCAGCTTACCAGCACACTGAAACGTGTACTACTAGCAGTAATACTGCTCCTACTCCTCAAGGGAAATGTGTAGAGAATAAATTTAGTCAAAATTTCAACTGTAAATCTGCACAGCACGTGCAACAAACAGGTGACAAAAAATGGTGTGAATGTCAAGTCCCATATGTTGTTATCTTCATTACGACCCATAGCAACAAACAGCAGCAGTTCCTAGAGGCAATAACATACTCTAACGCTTCTACATGAAACCTGTCTGACCATTCTCTGCAGGATCAGTAAGGACTATACCCACAGACTTCTTGAGACCTGCTCACATTAGTTTTTAAGTAGTGCTCTAATAAAATTGTTTCGTTCCGCTTCTTGAAGACTGTGCTATTAATGCCAATAATCTAAGATTAGCATTTTAGCAGACTGAATTTTATTCCAAGATAAATTTACAGAATTGCAAAAAGAAAAAGAAAACAATTAAAAGACCCGCACATAAGAATTTTATGCAAAGAGACCACATACCAGTTAAGGAAGAACTTTAAACTATACTCAAAACCAAAGAGAAAAACCAAGTGTGCATTTCCTCCAAGATACCTAAACTCCCCCTCCCTTCTCCAAGAACTTGCCTCGGTATTCAGCAACTGATCCACCAGCTGTAGGAAACCTATCTTGGATTATTGAATCACTCTGGAATTTTGCCCCAAAATTTCTAGCTAGTCAAAACATTTAAGTGATTCTGCAATGAAACCTTAAGATTTTACAGTTGGCCATGAGATGGAGCCCTCTGGGGTTGTTAAAAAAAGGATGGATATTACTTACTGGTCCACTAAAACCTGCGAGCTGCGTGATCATCAGACACACTATGGAAATGATGAGCCTGGTGCGGCAGAAAATCCACACAACCCTCCGGAGAGAAGCATCATCAGGCCCAGTTTCTTTAAGTTCTTCCTGCCACAATCTCTCCAGCCTAATAAAAACAGAAGCCTCGTGTTACAAATTTTTCACCATGAGAGAAGGTACAATCTCATAAGTACTTCTTTGTGAAAATTCCAAGCATTTCCTAGCTCAGAGCAACAAAAATTACTAGATATCAAGAGAAATAAATACATGGTACATTCTGTGAGGTGAAGAGAAATATCTGCATCTTGAAAAATCTATCTTGTGTTACTTCTACAGAAGAGAGGGATGAAAAATACAATGTCTTTTGCTTTGCCTGGAGTCTCTTTGGCAATCTTAATATACTGACTTGTCACAGTCTTTCCTTGTTGATCTGACAGAAGAGTTGTGGAGTCAAAACCTGAAAAAAATTCTCATTAGCYATAAAAGGTTAGCCTGATCACAAGATCTGACCCATATTCAAATCACCTTGCTACTGCCAGTATTACTTTTCATTATTTTAGCACAAGATTTTTTCAGTGTAGCCTTGAGAAAGAACTTTGTTTTAACAAAAAATAGTTTAAAGACATGCAAAATCAGAAAAACAATTGCAAAACACTCCTGGAGACAGAATCCTCTAAGTTCACTGAAATCAGCAAGAGTACAGAAATGGTGCAGCAGGAGGAAGTGGTCTATGAAGGACAAAACTAAATTTCACTATTCTGAGAAAGGCAGAACAAAATATCAGTGCTGCTGTTCTAGGGCAACACTATATTGTTGCCTGTGAACTACTGTATAAAAAAAACAGGAAACAAGAAAATAATAAGGAACAAGATGTCTCTACCTTCTACAATTGACATCTGAAGACTCATGCCTTGATAAAGACCATACATCATCCATAAATAATTCCCCTTTCTTGTACGCTCTGTGGGCCAAAGGAGTAAGCCAGGAGAAGGTCATGCAGGAGAAAAGCCCAGCATTATCAACAGGGTGCTGGTGTCTAAGAGAAAAAAAAAAATCACAAACAAATGAAAAAGGAAACAGAATTGTAAATCCCTGAGAAAAACAAAGCCTCCTCTTATTGAAAGTACCCAGAGTACCAAATGGCCCATGCCAGTCATACTTGCTAAACAAATTCTGATGTTTTCAGTATCAGTCAGCAGACCTACAGCTGCAATCCTGCTTTGTGACTGGTTTGAAAAGCAAATGTATCAGTTCTTTTGTAGCCTAGACTTACTTGGAAGTAGTCCGTATGGGTTTCAGCACATTCAGGCCATGGTGGTATTTGCCCTTGTGATGCTCTTCATCCAGCATTCTCAGCTGGGAATGCACAGAGGTGTCCAGTGGCAGGCCCTCTGCCCGAGCAGCTGCTTCCAAGGCATCCTGGCATTCAATCTGCTTTTACAAGAAAGACAACAGAGTCAGAGTTCAAAACTATGTTTAAAGTCTGTGACTCCTGACTCCAGCAACTTCGCACCTCTTTCTTTTGTAAATTATTGCACAACAGCAATCACTACCATTTACATGTCTTAGAGGACAGGCTTCAGCCTAGCAAAGACATGGAAGGCACACATTCTAGATCTGCATTAGATTGCTGCATTTGTAAAACATAAATTAACACCAGTATTGTGCCTGTGCATTCAAAGGATAAATGGATAAACCAGACTAATCTTGCATCCTGCCACAGGAAATACAATAGAGGAAAATTACAAAATCAAGTACCTTTGACGTCAGTTCAGGAAATCAATGACTGGCTTATGCAGTGAAATTAAGACATACATTCTTGATGAATTTACACCCTCTTAGTGTAATTTATATATTCTTATCCACAGAAAATTCAAATTATTTTCAGAATACTACTGAAGTCCCTTCTTCAAAAATACCTTGGATTAGATCAAAAAACAAATATGCATTAAGCAGAATTGTACTTTCTTTTATCGTGTTTCCTGCTTTTTCTCTTTTTCTCTAAACTAAAGGGAACAAAGACGACAATTTTCTCTGCTCCCAGCCACGCTTCTCAATGGCTCAGCAACTTTATTAACAACCATTTAAAAGGCAAGCCTTATCTCAGGGAAGTTTTTCCACATCCCCAGTGAAAGGCAGACCTAAATGCTAATCCAAGAGGAGAAAGGAAACAGAAATGATATGGAGTAGTCAAAATGTTAAAGAGTTCAAACAAACCTTTTGATCAGATGCTAGATCTGGCAAAACCATCTGAGAAGATTAGCTTGCTATCTATACTCGCAGAGCGCTCGCTACTGGTTTTGCTAACTTAATGGACCATTTATTGCAGTGCCATGATACCTGTTTGTATTCTAATTTTTTGAAATGGAGCTCCTTTGTGGAAAAAACTCAGTTCTGAGGTAAAAATCTTCCTGGCTGTCTCACAAACAGAGATACTATGTTTACCCTTATTAGTTGCCTTCCCAGAGCAAAGTTATTTTATTTCTTTGAAAACAGCAACTGTAAGTGCCTTGTAGCCTCCTAAAAACACAGTATCTGCAAAGCACTAAATACATATCAATAGCAAGCACTTGGTTCTTAACTTCGCATCATGTAATTTTTGTCAGAAAGGCCACCATTTATCAGAGACTTAGTCTGTACTACATTAACATGTAAGCATATAGCACATCAAGACACCTAGCTTCCACTCATGCGAAGGACAAGAACAGGAAACTGATAATAGCATAAATTTGTCCTTTATTTATTTAACCAAAGTACTTAAATAGTGCCTAAGGATGTTGTCAACAATCCATGGCCCTGATCTCAAAAAACTTATTCACTAAAGCGATGATTACAAAAGAAGATAGCAAAGTAGTAAGAAAACAAAAGAACATTACAGCATTATGACACATGGAGTGACTCAAAAATATGCAACACTTGAAATCTGAATTAAAAGACTTCTCACTCAATTTATATTAAATTACTGACTCACTAAGGGCAATACCGCCTTACTAAATCTACCCAAATCAGCATTGATAAGGCACCTGCCAAAGATGTCTCATAGGACTCAGTAGTGGGGAAAAGTTCTGCACCACTGCTTTTCTGGTTACAGCAGAGGAATTCATAGCTAGTTTGCTATGTTACCCTTTGCAAGAGCCCCAGGCAGATCTGCCCAAACACCCTTATTGCTGATAACATGCTTGTTTGTAAGTGATGCCACAGGCTATTTGCAGAATCATTGTTTTTCAGAGCACACAAAAAGTGCCTGTAAGTTACAAAAAAAAGTAAAAAAAAAAAAAAAAAAAAAAAAATCTTCCAAAACTAAGAACACTGTATTTGTCAGCATAAAAGAAGTTTTTCACCACTTACAAACAAGAATAGCTTTTTAATGAGAAAGCACAATTGCAAGATACTGTATTTTTAGGCAGTCCAAAGATAATGTTCTTAAATACTCACTATGAAAAATAATTAAACTCTCCACAGCTGCTCAACAGAATTCTCTCAACAAAGGTGGAAAAGGTGCATTGATAGAAGACTAGGGCACTGCCTTCGAAAGGCCTTTATAACGCCTTGCCATAGAGGCAAGTATAAGCACAAATCCCTAGTCGAGAACATTGCTCATCTCCATCTTGGCAAGGTTGTCAAAATCCCACATGTACGACTATCAAGAAACAAATGCAACACACTACCATACAATTAAGATTCTAAGAAAGACCATACAGTTCTGCGTCACATTAGAAAATCTTCAAAGCATACAGTTTATCAGGATGAAATGAGACTCCTAAGCAGTTCTACAATGCATTTCTAGAGGAAAAGACTGAAGTACAAAAAACAGCAACAACCCCAACGCTGTTAATTTAGGTTTCTGAATCCCTATTATTTTTTCAGGTGGTCATCAACTGGTGATATCCTGATTGCCTGCATGCACGTACAGTTTTCTTGGAAACTAAAACCTTGAAGTAGTCATTAGCAATGTGATATAACAGGCTCCAGCACTGCTCTTGAAAGATATGTCTAATAAATCATGGCTGCACTATCAAACAGAAATCAGACAGCACTTTTTCTAATTCAGCAACTTATTAATATACCAATACAAGCAATGAACCAGGTGATACAACAGGGTGTTGATAGCTCTAAAGAAATGCTCACAGAAGCAAAACAAGCCTAAATCAGATACCACTAACCGGAGTGGGGAGAATCATTCAGACATTTCTTGCAAAACAGCAGCTCACTACTCAGCATCATCAAAAAGGCCAAAAGACAATGAAGAATTGTTACAAAAGACACAAAGAATAAAGCAGGAAACATTACCATACCACTTAAAAAACCTAGGGTTTGCCTCCTTTTTGAACACCAGAGTCAGTCCCCTGTCACTTCAGTTCAAAAAGGGTGTTATACTTAAAATCACTTTCTGCGAGCAGTGAGAACAGTTGGGATTGGAACAGCTTCTACACAAACATAAATTTAAGACTTTTCAGCTGGATAGAAGAGAGGAATAAAGACAAGGTACAGGTATTTGAGAGGTCCGTAAAGTCATGAATGGCATGAAGAAGAGAACTAAGGAATGATCACCAACTGTTCTTACAACAAAGAACTTGGGACACTCAGTGAAATTAATGTTTTTCGCACAAGGCATACTTAAATTTAGAATTCTGTCGTAGGATGCTGTAAAGTTCCAATGCATAAATGGACTAAAAATGGGAGAATTAAACTCACATAGGATAAGCATATCATGCCTTATTAAATGCATGACAGAGGGCAACAGCAATCATTTACCCAGCATCTTATTAATAGCTGGTGGATTCCAAAAACAGTTTCTGAAGCCATGGGCAGCTCCTAACAGAGGGTAATGGTTCTGCACTCCACACTTCATGAAGCTGTGGGACTCCTGGGTGCAGGCTGATATGATTCAACAGATGACTGGGAAAATTAACAGATGAAGAAAACAGTTAAACTTAATCCTGAGGGCAATCCCCAAGAGTATAGAGAGTAGAGGAAGTATCACTACACACATGATCTTGCCTTGTTCTTTTACCTCCACAGCTAGCTCACAGACAGGCAGAGAAAGAGAAGCATGGCTGGTGCTGCTACCACAGAGCACACCTGCCCCCCCTGACTTTCTGCAACTTGAGAGAGCAACAAAACCCTACCAGCACCTGTTATCATGATTCCCTTGTCCAACAAATTGGTCATAGCAATGGTAAGCACATAAGGTAATGAGAGAGCCAGAAAGATGACATAGTTGGCTCAAGACATGTCATGACAGAAAGTCTGGGTGAGGTGAGGAAAATAARTTGTTTAAGGGCAAGGAAAAAGATTTGCTCATTAAATTAGAGACAGCAGTACCAAATTCACAATCCACATACCAAGGTCATGTGAGAAGGCCATGAAAATACAGAAAATTTAGGAGCCAAGCTACAAAGCTGTCAAATATACATGATGTCAGAGGTAAGCAAGACAGAAGTTCTGTAGGAAGCAAGAGGGGCATCAGGAACACTATGCAGAAAGGCAAAACTCAGTATGTGAAATAGAAGGACACTTCTGAAAACCTGCTAAGCAGCCAACATGGGCATCTATCTCTGAGGATGAGGAGCAGGTGAAGAGAAAGGAGGCAGCTGTGTTGTATATGGGGGAAAAAAAAAAGAAACCACCAGTGTGATCCTAGCCTTTCACACAGGCAATCTCATATTTAACAGAGAAAGCAGCAATTTATTGGTTTGACAACCGTAACATCAGATGATAATAGCAAAACCAGACAAGCCTGRAGGCCAAGCAAAACAGATTTTTCCATCCCTTACTCATCTTGCAGAGAAAGAATTTGATGTGTATGCAGTCAACATAAGACCCAACCCCCACCCACCAAACAACTATTGTCTCCTCTTCCATAAGGCAGAACACCTTCCAGGGCTCAGATCACTGCAGGGAAGAAGCTGCATCTCTTCTGGTCCTACTGATACCTGACAGGAAAGTAGAGCAGACATATAAAGGCTTCTTTTATTAATCCTTGCAGCTGATATAGAATACAAAAGCTACTATGGTTGATTTACTATTACATAAAGTTAAAATTGTTTTATTTAAGTAGTAAAGAACTCTGAGTTGACAATGCTGCAGAACAGGAACTCCCACCTCTTGCATTCAGAAGGCAGAGCTCAGCAGGCCTCCTCACTCCTTTGTTCAAGCTACCAGYAAGGAGAGGCAAATGGGAAACCAACAGACCAGCACAATAGAGGTCAGGACTAGGCAGGCATATGGGGAGAGGGAAAATTGTATGATCACCAGTTCTGCTCAAGTGCTTAAAGCATTCTCCATATTACAACTCCAGGATGAACAGCAATTTTAAAATATTTAAGAGGCTTCATTGAAGGACTGTTGTTTCAAAACAAGATTAGTTACTAGTTTGTATGGGCTGGGGAAGAATAGGATCAACTGTTCCAGTTAGCTTAAGGATAACTGGGCTAGATCACAGACAATGGGTGTGAGGATGGAGGCATTGATCCTTTAGACACCTGCATACATTGATTGCAAAGTACAGACAGCACAGCTGAATTCACACAGCACCAAGATGAGACCACCAGTTAGCTTTAGACACTTTAAATTATGGTTACAGCTTCCAGGACTGCTGCAATGAAGCAAGTCACGAAGTTAGGGCCTCCATTTTCTTCCACCTCCTGACAAGTTGAGTATAAATGAAAGCTCATGTCTCTGCTGCCTTCCCAGCTTCCACTACAGGGAAGAACAGCTCTTTACAGCACCAACCATATATCCAAATGCAGGAATAATTGCAGCTGTGCCATTTCTCTTAAGTGAAAAGAGAATTAGCTGTTCAGAATTGTGCTCCGACTTGCTAGAAGAGTTCAGAGATTCAACAGCTTTAAGTCCTAACACACTGTTACATGTGACTTCATTTTGCAAGACCTCTGCAGTTGCTCTTCTGGGCTAGGATTAACAGAAGTTGAATTAGCATTTGAGTCATGGTTTCAAAGCTCGCCTGAGTTTATGCATCCTCAGATTACAGCAGAAGTCTCCCAGTAGTGCTTGGCACCAATATCAGGGCTCTGTAGCCAAACAAGATCAGGGTATGTATGTTTGTGATGAGCCTGAATATTTTAGTCACATATATTGAGCACTTTTACTTGACACACAGAGAGTCCGTGCTGAGGACARGTATATCAGTTTCTCCCAGGAACATTGCTTATTTGACCTTGCCCTTGAATTCTGGCAAGCATTAGCATTGAGGTGAGACGTTCTAAACTCTTCCCTGCCAAATCCACTTATTCCTGCAACCCAAGAAACACAGAGTTTGGCATGTAGTGTTCATTTTAGGATTTTGCAACAGTAGCTGCTGTGTATGCATCTGATTAGCAGCTGTGCACCTGCTTAGGCTTCTGGTATACATGAATACATGCCTTTTGTTTTGCATTAAAACTAGTATTCATGATCTTGTAATCAAAGGATACAGGATTCATTCAGAGCTGAAGTTGTACACTGATCATCCAGCACTGGAGCTACGTAGTTCATGCATGCTAACAGTACAGTAACAGCAGACTCCTGTGGAACTGGAAGTAATGATCAGCCTTAACTCTAAGTTGCCCTACAGAATTAGCACCCTACATGTGCTCTGACCACAAAGCTGGGAAACTAACTCCTCACTAAGCAGATCAAACTAGCACAGCACAGGCTGAGGATTTGGCTCCTGACTTGCTTGGGTAAGCTCTACTATCCTGAACCACGTGCAGACAGCCTGCCATAAGCTGGAGGTGTTCTTCCAGTAATATCCTTTACTCAGGCCATGCCTAAGCTAGGTCACAACAGAAGCCACACAGGTCAATTTAGTATAACACCAGGAGTATCCAGAGAGTCTTTAAACTCAAACTTCTGTGGAGTAGAACCACCAGTGAATGACAGCAGAAGCCTTGACACCACAGCATTTACCGAGCCTAATACAGCAGCCTTTTATTCAACTCACCTTCCTGTACCAACACATGCTTCCAAATGTAAGGGGCACCCCACTCAAGTGGGAAATGAACTAGTAAACTCAAATACCTCAAGGCTCCAAACATGTTGACTTTGAAATTCTTTAACCTTAGTCCTCAAAAAGGACTGAAGTACAGATTTTGTTTGTGGAACAGCCTGTTCACAGTATGCAGTTCAGACCACAACTGACTACTCCTTAGCACTAGGAAATGAATGTTCAAAAACTAATAACCATCTCAGTGTCTCAAGGTATCAGAACTCCCTGCATATAAGTTAGTTTTGACTCATTTCAGGTTAAGTTCTCCAGTAGTTCAGATAGATCCATTAAATCCTTCTGGCAACTCTTATAACCGTACACTCAGTTTCCAAGACAGCCGTAGGGTAGAATGTCTCCAGCACTAATATGGAACACTACAATGGAAAAGATACTGCAAGCTTTCCTTCACTGACGGTTAATCTGTTCCTTACACACTTTTGGTCATGAGCAGGCTGATTTACAAATCTGCTTTGGACAAAGGAACAGCAACCAACAGTAGTCAAAGACAATATTGGCAAGTGGCCAGATCCGAGGTTTTATCATGTGGCTAAGACTTAGACAAAAGATGGTTAGTGCACTAAAGACAACAGCTGACTTCAAATGGAAGCTGTGAATTAGCCAGAACACCATGTTCCTCTAGAGAATGTCTCTGCCCAGTGAAGGATTTTGCCTTTTTGTTCCTCCTATTACTAAGTGTAAGTCTTCTCAGATACAGTTAGCCCCCCTCCAAGTTTCAGGTAAACTTTTGATACATGACTGGCTGATGGATAGGCTCCTTTCTCAGCTGGTAATATGTACATACATATGGAAGACAAGGTAGAGATATCGCTTCTTCAGAGTGGTTAGAGAATCATAAAACATTCACTAACAACCAAGTCCAGGGTCTTGTGTCAAGTTAGTGAGTCTTCAGCAGCAGAAGTTCAATGGCAAAACAACTTGACAGAACGTGATTCTAACCAAGATAATACATTCAGTTCTTCGGGCATATCATGGAATGAATGCATCTTTAGAAAGCAACATGAGTCTTTGCTTCTGCACATAGTCTAACTGTGTTCAAAGCTTTCAAAGATAACAGAAATACTGACAAGACAGATTTAAGTTCTGCTTTCATTTGACTCAAAAAAGTAAAAATAGTTAACATTTAGAGAAAAACATGCCTTCAGTATGTAGGCACTTCATTTGTCTAGATTTGCCTTCTTGAGGTCAATGTGTGAACTTATCCCCGAGTTTCAGCTCTGCTGATCACACTGAGTTTCTGAAAGAATCACCAGAACAAGAGCTCATGATTGAACTAGAGAGCATTTTACATGCTCCTGATACAGCTGCACTGTCTACTCATCCCTTAAACACTTGTAGATGGCATAATAGCAAACCAGAGTAGATGCTAAGGAAGGCAAAAGTTTCCATCTTCCTTCCTTTCCTTCCTGTGCACTACTTAGAAAGGTTGAGTATCATCAAATTTACAACAGGAAAATTCTCTGCAGCTTTTAACAAGGGTACATTCACAGATATTCTAGGCACTGTCAAGGCAGTTAAGTCACTGAAACTGGGTTTGAGGGATGCTATCCTTCAGTTTCATGCACTGCTCACCTTAGCCTCCTTCAGCATGGGGGCTTATGTGTTCCTAATTTCTAACTTTCCTTTATATCCAAGACCTTGGCTCCATTTACCCTCTCCTTCCTGCCATCTCTGTGCTCTCAGCATGACACATCATGGTGGCTGCTTTTTCCCAGAAGTCTCCTGCAGTGGCCTATACCAGCAGTGGCTTCTCTTTGTCTAAAGGTCTCAGCCTACAGGCCCTTATTCTAGAATATGAACTGCAGAGGAAAACCATTGCTCTGAAACAGAAATTCCCCACCCCCACAATTTTAGAGGTTTATTAGCACAGTATGTTTCTATCCACCACACTGCATGTGTTCAGACACCACACAAGTTGTATCAGAGTTGTAGACTCTGCATCAAGCTTTGCTCTTATGACAGTATATACCATAGTGTTCAGTTAAAACTTTACCAATGAGGAGAGTAAGGTTATGCAGCACCTCTCATGGGCACTGTCTGCAGAACTGGTCTAGTCATCAACTCACCTAAATTCCCTGCTACTTCAGCTGCTCAACTACAGCATTAGACTTTTAGCCTTTAGAGCTGATGTTACAGAGACTGTAACAGATCTGATCCACTGTCAGTTAGTAGGAATTGGTTCATTTTAGAATGTATCATATCTATTCCCTGCATCAGTGGCCTTACACTGCAGCTGTTTGTTCACAGCAGGGGAAGAACACACCAAAGCAGGATCCATAGAGGAGCCTGCCTCACCTAGCATAGCCTTTTATGTAAGGCTTCCAAAGATCACTGGACAAACACTGCCTTCTTCCCTACTTCGTAGAAGAGTCAAGTGACAAAACAAACACTGAAGTTTAATAGCATTAGTTTCCAATTTGATCATAACAGCCCCAGGACATAAGTATCTCCTTGCAGTCAGACTGCAGCAGAGTACACAAATGCACTACACTGCAAAAGCTGAAATTCTAATTCTAGGTTTACATTATTATAAAGAATTCAAATTTATTGTTATATACCTGCACCTGTGTCAATTTTACACATTTTATGGCAACACAACCTAAACTGAGTCCTCCCTCACCTTCTATGCAGCTATAATCTGAGAAAATAAGGTATCTAAGACTGCACTTGTGTGTAGTCTGTTATTAACAGACAAGAGATCCTCAAGCTGCTAAGTGTAGCCATAGACAGAGTATGATGGCAGCAGTTACAAGTTTCAGAAATACATAAACACACACATCCAGATTTGCTCTATTCTTGCACATCTCTCCTAGTGCAACCAAAGACCAATGAGATACTCAGCTGGGTGGCAGTTAAAATGAGTCTAGCACTTTGCCAGTCATCTTGATCAAGTAGTCAACTGCAGTTTCACCTTCTCAAGCAGTGAGCATGTCATCAGCTCAAACTACTGTGGCTTCTACCTGTAATCTGAGCCAGCCATATAGCAATATCTTTCTGTGTAGAGACCAATTCAGAACACCTACAGCCCGTAAGAGCCTACTCAGGCTGTGATTCCTGAAGTTCCACGTTTACTTAGTTATGAAAATAGGAAGTCTTCTGGAAAAATGCAGACACATCCAGCAGCTTCAGCTACAACTAAAAGCTTATAGTTAAGCTGTCTAGAAGGCCTGCTCTGAGCATGGAGTGCCAAGGCACTACTACCCAGGCTACATTCACATTCCTATTTTTGAACATGTTGTTCAGCACAGTTGGTTCAGACACTTCAGATGCTCCGGAGAGGTWGAGAGGCAGAGTTGATCTGACTATTGGACAGTCAGACAGTGATAAACCACTTCAAAGCTATCAGTGCTTGAAGGATTTATACCAACTCCAGCAAGTTCTGATCACCTTCTCTGCTGCCTTTGGCAAAAGCTGTCAGAGACAAACCTGAAAAATAAGAGATCAAGGTAAGGACAAGAGTATTAGTAGGGCTTCTGATAGCTAAAGTTAGCTACACATTTTTCCTGCATGTTTAAAGCAATCTCTACAGTTCCACACTGCCCAGTGTCTTAAAATGCAGCAATTTGCACTTGAGGCTTACCACAGATGCTATAGATGCAGTCATTATGCCTCAGCAGCAAGAACCTAATCCTGAACACTACATTCCAGTCAAAACCATTTACAAATTGTACTCCAAGCTGTAATTTAGTGCCCTAGCATTGTTAACTTAGGGACTAGAATTTCAAGAACTGGGTTCTCACAAGCATTGTGTGTCATGAGGACAAGCTGCTCCTACATCCTCTTCTGTTGTTGCAAACGTAATGGGGTAGGGGAGCAAAATACTCACTCACTGTTCCATCAAATAAACATGAAGTCTACATTTGAGAGGAGCCTATTGCAAAACTACTTTGAGAACAAATTATTTCTCTTCCTCATCTGTCACTTTACATTATGTTTCATGGACACAATGGGATCTGCCCTCCTCCTCAGGACACACTACTTCCATGAGAAAAACTAAATACAATTACTTCAGATACAACTTGAAGGGCACACAAGCATTCCGAGAACAAAAAGTTCTAAAGGTGTAAGTATAAATCAATATTTCAAAACATCCCTTAATTTTTATTTACTGATAACGTAACAGCTTCTTACAGATGAAGACTACCGATTATAGTGCTAGGCAGCAAGTGCACCTTGAAGTTATCTTCATTCAGAAAAGCCATGCCCCCACATACAATAAGCCCAATTAGTACAGTATTATGCATTGGGAACATGTAGTTAACACCCTATTTCGTAAGCTACATTAAGGTCTCCAACAAAGACTTAAAAATCAATTGTTATAAGAACACACTGCAGAAACTTATTCATGAGGTGAATATATACATTCACAAGCTGAATAAAAATTGTTTCTTGGATTTCAGTCTCCAAGTGCCTATTTCAGAGGTCCAAATTTCTATAGCAACATTCCCATTAAGCACCAGGAAATGTTGGATTAGACCTACTTATATTGCAGCATGATTTCAATTATGATTCCAGGAAGCCTATTTGAAAAGCTCCTGTCTTTCAAAGAAGTGATCTTCCAGGCTGTGACCAAACAGCATTTAAGCTTCTAAGGAAAGAATTGCAAGTTCTTTTTCATTATTGTCATGAACACTCATTACAGCATCCTTTCAGCAGGAAACCTGAACACCAGTATGGAGGTTTCAGGACAGAAAGAACAAAGTTGAATACAACCTTTATGCAAGGCAAAGAAGACAGAGACATACAAAAAGGCTCTGGGACCCTGGCTCAGTAGTAAAATAGGCTTTCACCTATAAGGATCTTGATCAGGCAATCAACCAGTCTTGTCTACTTCAAGTTAAGAAGGATGTATAAAAATGCAGCAATACAGGCAACAGAAAAGCCAATGAGTCATGTTATCGATCAGTCAAATGTACCTGTAGCCCTGCCAGAAGYGGTCACTGCCACTGGCCATTAACCAGTGGTCCTTGACTACCAGAGGCAGCATGTTCCTGTTTCCTCCTCAGGAGGCGGCAGTTTACCTTGCTGCATGAGGTATGACGTACCTATGCAACATGTTAGCAAGAAGTCTACCTCATGTAGTGTAAGTCTGCTGCAAAACAGTCCCAAACCTGCATTCCACAAAGATCTGAAGTTAGTGGTAAAATAACAGCCTTAATCTGCTTGCAGCTTGTTACCTGCTATACAGATCATGCTTACAGCTTTGTCATTTTCTGGTCAAGCTAGTTCAAATCCTGAGCTAGGTTTTCTATAAGAAATTTGACAGTCCCAAAATCTCTATTGATGGCACACTGGACTCTGTTGTCCAAATGACAGAGTTCCACTACAGCTTAACCCCTGTCTGAACTGCTGTGGTCCTACCCTTCCTCATCACATCAGCCCTCCATTGTGTTCTGTACCAGCTGTGCCAACATGTGCCCAACAAGCCAGCTTAGGCATCTGACACAATCCCAGATTTCATAAAGGATAAAACAGTGAAGGACACAGTCCCTTCTCTGAAACACCATTTTCTTAACAGCTGAGCTACAGCTTCTACCCTTTTGTTACAGGCAGGGAGGAAGTGCTTGACAAAACAGGCAAAGCTCAGCCTTATGAAAGAGAAGTCTTTGCTTATGCCTGTTACCAGAAGTATAAAGCATCTCAACAAGTGATAAAGCCAAGAATGCTGCTGAAATCGGAGCTTGTTTCAACTAGAAAGGAAGAAGCTTGGTAAACACAAACATGAACATGTAACTTAGATAAGGTGTTAGGAATACAGCTCCTTTTACTTAACCTCAGTATTCTGCAAGTAAGCAGGATTTAATCTCACTGACATGTAGCAGCAAATTCAGAGCTGTTTGTGTTTATGGACTGTATACATCCAAGTTATAGGCTAGCAAAACAAAAAGGGTACCAATGTTTGAGCTAAAAATTAACTCAACCCGGGCATACTGAACAAGATAACTAGCAAGTAAAATGGGTAACCTGTCAGAACTAGCTGATTCCATTAGCAAGAAAAGTTAGGTTCATTCCTCTACTCAAAGAAACCAAAACAGATAAAGTTCCAGGTAAGAACTAGGGTAAGCCATTTTCTAGCATCAGTAATCAAAAATTTTACAGAATCCCTGTTTTGCAGTATCTGGGTCTACTACTCTGCAGTCATAGGCAGCAAATCAAACGGTAGGAGGGTAAACAAGACTACAGCAACTGAGTTAAGCTGACCTGAAGCAGCCTCAAAGTTAGAGATTTTAATGCCACGCTGTACAGATGTGCAGGACTTAGCTTACTTTCAGCCTTCAGAAAAAAACAAATACACTGGTTTGATTGATTCATTCATTTAAAAGGTTTAGAGGTAAAATTAGGATTTCATCCTCAAGAGTTAAACCAGGCATCAACATGATTAGATGATGCAGACCAACAGGCAGAGATAACACACTATGATYACTGCTTAACTCCACTGCCACTGGTCAGGAAACAAAGCTGTCCACCAATGGCATCACTGTTGTCACCAGTAATTTGACAGAGCAGATTTGCTTCTGGACAGTGTACAGTGGATGGCAAGCCATGACATCAACATAATAAATGCCGATAAGAAGCTGCACTGTGACTCCAGAGGGCTCTTGGTTCTGCATCAATGCCTGCTCTAATGCCATCAGACACTCTGGCTTCCTCTGAACACCGTCAGCAATAGTCTGCTGAGTCATAGAGCCTGTAGGGACACAAGGAGCTGCAGGGCCTGCAAGTGCAAACTGCACTCAGCCTTCTGCAGAGCAGATCACCCCAATCTCAAAAAACAGCAGTGCAGCACTGTTAGCCCACATAAAAAACACCTGGCAAAACCCTTTAAGCCCCAATGAAACAAGGTAAGCCTTATCTGAAGTACACAGTATCTCAGTGTCTAGTATAATGCAGCAAAACTTAAGCCTTTTAAAAAACAGTCTTCACAATTTCTCCACACAAATAAGGCAAGTTCCCCTATTTTCAACCCTCTCACACCAGGGCTGTCACAGGCAATCTATACGGAATGCCCAGCAACACATTTGCAAGCACCTTGTCATTGCAAAACAGACATAGGCAGTATTAACTTTATTTGTTTGGCTTCAGAAAGTTCTACATTACTATTTTAGGAAAGGTTAAGAACAGGACATGCAAGAAAATACTTCAGTGCTAGCTTTCAGAGCAGCTAATATTTTTAATCTTCTTCAACTTGCACAGGTTATTAGTTTCAGACCATATCTTTCACCAGTGTGGGTGTTTCCATTTATCTGAGCATTTTTTTGCCCTGTAGCACTTGGTATATGCACTCTTTTCAGTGAGAACAAGCTCTAAAAATTAGAAGCTCAGAACAATGACGTGCAAGCTCTAAGCCAGTGGTTATTTCAAGACCCAGCTCTCAAACTGAACTAGAAGTAATTATGACTGCACCTCACCATGTTAAATACACAGATGCACAAGAAACAGTACTCAATACAGATTACTTCCATCTGAGGGAAAAAAGTAGAAGTCTTACTACTAGAGCAAGCTAGACATCTGCTTTAGAAAATTAATCCTTGAGAAAAACATGGCATGATTAAGAGTTTTTTCAGCTCTCAACACTGAATGGTGCATGATTTGTGCTGAGCTCTTCACTGTTCTTACTTGGTTGTAATGATTCTCTTAAGCACACAAGCTTAAAACATTTCCTGGATTCACATCAAGATCTGAATACTGGAGAAAAGTCTATTTTGTTCAAATGTTACTAAAAAGCCACATATAAAAGTGAAAAATGCTTAATAAGTGCTCAGACTTGTTACTAAGATAGTTACAGTACCCCTTGGTACTTGTTCCAAACAAAAGGGAATATTCAATTATTGACCTTCAATGCAGTGAATCTATATAGAGCTGGCACAGCAAGAAGGCTGCTGCTGCATGTAATTTAATAAGCATAGACCGCAACACAAACAATGAAAAAATAAACTGACCTTATGTTTAGCATGCTGAAATTTTGACCCTTCCTGCTCTTCGTGCTGCACCGAGTTGGCTCTCTCCCTCACACTTCTATACCCAGGACTGGGTATAATGTACTCTTTTCCTATGTCGATGTCTTTCATCTTCTGTAAACGCCAGGGTTTACACGTGTATTTTCACCTCAAATATCTGAAAAATAATTCAATTCCACTTCATTATATGCTATGCCCAACACACCAGCTCTTTTTAGTAATTTATTTTTAAAGTTTATTTTTGAAATAAAAATCAGAAAGCAATTGTAAAAGTTTTATTACAACAGGACTGTAATAATGCAACTTTGGAGACCCACACAAGACTAACTTCTCCTGAACTAGTTTAAACATACCCTGAGGTAACCAAATAGTACAATGATTCTCAATGCACTAGAGTACTGTCATACTTCCTCCCTTAGAACTCTGAAATGCGATTATGCAATCTGACAGATTAAAGTAATTACTACAGTATTTAGTTGAAACCTTGAGAAACTTGACTTGGAAGAGCAAATCCCTGAAATCTTTTGTTAAGTGTCTAAAGTTGCACATACCCAACAACTTACCAGTACAAAGTTTTGCAAAACTGATCTCTCTAGAGATATCACATGATAAAATTAGTCATTCCACACAGACTCCAGAGAAAAATATATTCCTTCTCTACAGCATTATTCAGTTACTGCATAAGCTTGAGCTAACATGAAGTATGAACATGCACAGGAAGGAGTCACATCTTCAGTGCTGCAGGTTTTCCCTCAACCTATCAAATTGCACTGTAAGGTCAGAAGGACAATCAGAGTCCCAAAAAGAAAATCACTTCCCACTGCAAGACTTTGTTTTATAACCCTGCTTTATTGCATTCTGTCACTTGCCTTCAACTAACACGATGGAAGAAGCCTGATTAAGTTACATTAGTCAGAATCTGCATCAGCAGGTTTGGCTTGGTGCACCGGGCTGCCACCCCTCCGCCGCCTGCAGAAAGAGCCTCCTTCCCCCATCCGCTGACACAAGTCCCCTCCAACGCAGCCCTCCAGCTGCTCTCCAGCAGCCAGTCCCAGCTCACCGGCCGCCCCCCACCCTGCACAGCTCGGCGCTGCTCCCCCACCCCCGGGGCCGTATGTGTCAGCGCCGGGCGAGGATGCTGCAGAGCAGCAGGTCGCGGGGCTGCTGCACCCTGCTGGCTCTCCATCCCTCCTGCAACAGGGATGCGAGCCAACCCCCCCCGACCTGCCACCCCCCAAGCAACCCGGGGGGGCGAGGGGGAGTCGCCCCCCTCCCCTATTCCCCCCGCCTCCCCGTGTGTCCGCCACACCGGCGTAAACAAGAGAGGCCCTCCCCGCTCATGGACGCATCCCCCTACTCCAGCCGGGGTGGGACGGACAGCGATAGCCCCGAGCTGTCGGCGGGAGGGGGCACAGCGCAGCCCTCTTCACGGGGGGTSAGGGGCTGCTCGACCGGCCTCCTCACAGGAAAGGGGGCGGGGGCGGCAAAGCCGCCTCCTCAGCCGCGCGGCGGCCCCCTCACCCACACAAAAGGTCGCTTCCCACCCCCACCTCAGCACCCGCCCCCGGTAACGGGCGGGGCGGCCCCACTCACCTCCACCCGGCGACTACCCCCGCTGCGGCTTCTCCACTCAGCGGCCGCGAAGCCAAACAACATCCCTTATAGCGGTTCCGGCGTCCCCACTGCGCCTGCGCGGGGAGGAGGGCGGGGGCTGCAGTGGCCGTTCCTTCGTGGCGCCCCACGGGAAATGTAGTCCTCGCCTCTGCGCTGGCCGCCCACCGGCTCGGGGCCTGGGAACTACGTTTCCCAGAAGGCCCCGCGCGGGCCACCTCCGTTTGGCCGCCCCTCCCCACCGTGCCCCGCCCCGTCCCTTCCCGCCGCTCATGCCGCAGCGTGGGGGGGTCTGGAACGTTCGCCGCCGGCCGGCGCGAGCCGCCGGGGTGCGGGGCGCGCCCGGGGGCAGCGCGCGCGGCGCGGCAGCAGTGGGGGGCAGCGCTCTGCAATGCCAATGCAATGCGGTGCAACGCGGTGCAATGCAGCGCAGCGCAGTACCGTGCACCCCGTGCAGTGCGGGGAGGACGGGGCGAGCCGCCCGCCCCGAGCGAATACGGGGTGGGAAGGAGGACCCCGCTCTCTGCTCGGACAGCAGCACGCAAAGCCGAGGGCCCGAAGGACCAGAGCCGAGCTGTGGGGAGGACGAGGGTGATCTCGGTTCCCCACCCCCGTCCCGCCGCAGGCACTGCCGCGGCGCGGCTCCCGGCAGCGGGAGCTGCCGCAGGGCGCTGCCTGGTTTGCAGAGGCGGAGCGGCGGCGGCCGGAGCAGGAGGAGCGGCGTCTCCGGCTTCAGCTTCGGTTGCGTGTGCCTGCTCTGCCGGTTGGTGGTTTGCACCAGCCTGACACTTGCTGCCCGTTATTTACAGCCTTTCGGCCGGGGAAAGTGCGACTGTGTCCTTATCTGGGGCTTAACCTTTACCACCGCTGGGGCTGGAGCGTTGGCTGCTGCGTGCAGCAGCTGTGTCACCCCTCGGCCACGGCCGCAGGCCTGCGACGCTCTCTGCAGCAAGCCAGGCTTGGAGCAGGACATGGGGGAGGCAAGGAAAGCCCGTGCTGTGCCCCTCTGAAGAGATTCAGACCAGCTAAAGGGACTGTGAACTTGTCCCAGGGCTTTCCCAGTCAAGCTTTGCCCACTGAAAGGGATGGAGCCGGGTGGAGGGAAACTGCGGCTGTGCATCCCCGTGTGGCAGCGGCTGAGGGGCAGCAACAGCCCCGCTCCCCCAGCAAAGTATGACACAGGGTATCCAGCCCCCGCCTCGGGGAAGTCAGTGAAGGAGGAGATGGACACAACCGCATTTCCTCTCACAAAGGGCTGTAAATATCCTTAACAAACCCTGAGCTGTAGCTTCTCCCCTGCTGTGTTTAAATACCTTGTCCTCATCTGACATCTTTCCAACGGCCAAATTTGGCTGACGTCTCATTTAAGGGGTTTATATAACAAGTGCCTGTTTGCACCACAGTCCTTGCTTTCCTGTCAGGAATGTTTGTGATAGAAAAGCTGAAATAAACTCAGGTGAAGAGTAGAGATGGGAATCTGGAAGTAAAACTGGACCCTGAATATTCCTTCCAAGTCCATGGGCCAGCAGTACAAGCAAAAGGTGTCACCATGCAAAGCAATGATTCAAGAACACCCTTAAGGTACCAGAGAATCCCTTCAGATCTCCCTGACACATATGGTAACACGTCCTGCGGAGCTCCGACTCCATTTCTAACAAAAATGAGAATCGGCTCCATTGCAGGTGCTCTGATATTTTGGGACAGAAGAATTGACAGACAGACACACAGAAGCAGAGCCCTTCCCATGGCAAAGCAGCCGAGAGCACAAATGGCTGCTGCATTTTCCTGCAGTCTGTTCCGCAGAACTCACAATTATGCAATTTCAGATTGGTTTGGCTGAGATTTTATTGGGGAAGAAGCTGCAAGGTGCACTACATGCTTTATAAATGCTATGTCCCAGCAAAGGGTGGATTTTAAGACAGAAGCCAGTCATAAAACAGACCTTCGTCTGCATCAAACACGCTCTAGGGGTAAATAGCTGTGCAGTTACTGAGCAATGTAGATAAACAGCATAAACAGAAAGGACAAAGTATGAATGATGGAGAGAATTAAACTGTGTTAAAGCTTCAAGGTGAATCACTTGTATTGTATTTTAGGGTGTTGACCTGAAATTGTTCTGAGCGTGAGCATGTCTTTGGCCCCTGGGCAGCGGAAGCAACCAGAGCTGCTTTTCAGAGGTGGCCAGCTGTTTTTGAGCTGACGACATGTTGAAGCCCAAAGGCTCTGCATCACGTGCCTAGAGGGAAAGAAGAACGTGAACCTCCATTGTGCCAAAGTGGTTGCAAAATGTGTTAAGAAAGATGAGCAGAGAGTGTTGTTTAAGCCAAGGGAGCCAGGGCCCTGCCTACACTTGCTCTGTCCTCTATTTCTCCAGTGCTGGAGCAGATCTGAGAGTAAAAGGGAGGGCGTGAGTGCTACAGAAAACTGTGCTGGTAAATAATGATGTGTACGCTCCACTCAGACTAGCTCTGGGTGATGGGCCGGTGGCAGCATCAACAGTGTTTTCACACCTGTGGTCCTGCGAGTGTACGTACTCCCTTAGTACAATGGTGGGAGGAAAATGCTTATGTAGGCATAACCCACTTTTAAGTGTGTCACGAGTCTCCTCCAGTGTTTGTTCTAAAGGATATAAATGTACTGGTGCTACCAACCAGAGGAGTTACATCTTTAGCTCCAGTGGCAGCAGCTAATGCTTTTAGTGCTGCAAGTCCCGGATTCATCCCTGCGGGATGGCAGCTGTTACATAAACAAGGCCTGTACGGTATTAAAACTCGCCCTGATTCAAGATCTGGGATTTGCCGTAATCAGCCCTGACTGCAGCAAGAAAAGCACAGCCAGACTGAAGAGCCAGTGGCAGCTTCAAAGCCAAAGCCAATAGGAAGCAACACCTGATAATTAGTTTTCTTAGAGGTGTACCGAATCTGCTCCACCCCACCCCAAAACAAACATCAGCAACAAATTTAAAGCAACGCTTGAAACAAACTGACTTGAGCCATTGGAGCTGATAATGGAGCATCGACAGGTTTACCAGGAAAACCAAGGCTCAATTTGTGGGAGTGATGGTCTTTATTTATCCAACTCTCCTACCACATCTTTCCCCATAGGATCTGAGGACCTGCTTCTGCCTCCTGGGGAATATGGAACACCTGCTGCCCAGGCGACGTAATTGCGCTGAATCTTGGACAGAAACAAGCAGATGTCCTTTCAGGAGATCTTCTGAGCTTGAGGAGCATTGCAGCGCTAGTTTGGGTTCAGACAGCACTGTGATTAAGACCAGAATCTCAGCCACACAAACCCCTGTTACACACACAACTGCAAAGCAGAGAGTTACTTGTGCACCAATGGGATCCAAACGCCTGGCAAGTCCAGAAGATGCTGTCTGCACAGGTCAGGTGGGGAAGCAATGGGGTGCTGCAATCACTGTTTTACTACTGGCAAAAAACTGCAATGAGGCACTAGGACAAAACAACTTTTCTCTTTGCCCCAAAGGAAAAGATATCCCCCAAAGAAACAGCAAGATGTGATTGGACTGATGTCCGTGGAAATATGTGGAATACCAGGAGATGCCTTGGGCTAACAGGAACGGAGAGCTGTCACTTCAGGCTTGCCACCCGCTTGCCTCCTTCCAGACCTGTGGTCTCTGCGAGGCTGGCTGGGAAACACAGCGTGCTTCAGTCAGAGTGGATGGTGCTTGAGGAGTTGTCTTCCTTTGACACAAATCCGGACACCCCCGTGGAGAGCTGTTTCACTCTCTCCCCAAATCTCCTTTCCTATGTACCTCATACGCAGAGGACATCTTCTTCTATGCTTGGTCCCAGCTGCTGAGGCTTGCATTTTCGGCACAAATTTCCTGGGTTCAGCCCTTCCTGATGAGCATGCTGACAGTTGTTATGCTTGCTGGTGCTTTTTTACTCTCTCACTGATCAGAGCTCTCAGCCATGAAGTGCAGAACTCAGAAATTAATTGGACAGCTCAAGGAAAAGTCCCATGACCTCGAATTTAGCCTGCAGCACTGCAAACCATAACAAGTCCAGAAATAGGGAGGTCTGGAGAGACTGCATTCATCAGCTTGTTCCCAATTCTCTATCCCTGTGCAGTGCCCGATCTTTTATTGTCCATCATTTCCAGGTCTCCCTCCCACACACAGCCTACTAGTTCAGGACTTTGAGCTCTCAGAGCAGACTGAAAGATTTCCCATTGCACTGCAGCTACTGCAAGTCACTCTTGTGGAAAGCAATAATTTAGCCTCAGCTGGGCCATACTTCTCTTTCCTAGGAGCCACCAACCCATGTGGGCAGCTTGGCAGATTGAAACAAGCCTCAGAGGTTTAGTGCTGCTGAAATACCTGTGCACTGCGTACAACTGGAGAGTGGGGAGACGTCGCTACTCATTTTCCTTTGTATCTTATATCCACCTTTACATTTTAAGAGGAACAGGAAAATAATTGTTGCAAAAGCATTAACAAGAAGATCACTGAGAATAGTAGTTCTTAGTCCATCATCCTTAGGCTCCAGCGTTAACATCCCGTTGAGAAGACGGAGAGGGGGGCAGGAGCCAATGTGGTACTTGYAGCAGGGCTGTCAGAAACTGCTGTGACTTGGTCAACCATTCCCCTCTTAAATCTCACTAGCATACAAACTATTTCAGGACATCAGTGGGCTGGGTTTGCCACATGAAAACCACAGTCCAGTTTCCTGCAAAGACAGATGTTAATAGTCAGCAATAATGTTATTGCATAATAGATCATTACTTGTTACAGCAAGAAATGGTTATGGTTGCCTTTAATTTAAGAGAAGTTATGGTATCTAATGGATTTGGTCCTGGTTTGCCTTGAAGAACAAGAAGAGTCACAAATATTCCCTGCACATATTTAGTGCTGCTAGCATCCAAGTCCTAAAAATCCTGCTGCTGTGCACGGGGTCTGGGGAGGCTCGTGACCACTGCCCTCTGAACTGCCGGCAGCAATACCTGGTTAGACATGCCTGTCCATGCCATGCCAGGCATCTCTCTGCCTGCTGGACCACCGATGCTTGTCCACAAGACTATGCACACACCACCATATGTGCTTCATGCCTACCTGGCTCCATCCAAACCTGCAGCGTGGAGCTAATAACCTCCCCATATGGACCTGGTACCAAAAACCTCTTCCCCCATCCCAGTCATAGCTGCACAGAAAGGGGTTGGCAGGGTCAGAGCATGAAAGACCCAGTGCCACGAGTCAACAGTTTCCTGGAACTCAGCACTTTCCATGCAGCTGCTCTGATTTTCAGGGCATGTGGGGCACAGGACCTTGTGGGATGCTCAAGACCTAAGCAACACTACAGACACCCCTTGTTTTGCAGCACGGACCCGCTCCAAGCTCCCACCTTTTCATTACTGCAGTCTCATTGTGCTTGCAGCTCTGCAAATGACTCATTCAGACATTCAAATCCATGTGCTTTAAGTTGCTTCAGTGCTGAACAATCTGTGTTGCAGATCAGAAACTGGGGAGAGTGGAGGCCAGCTCATGCAGCACAGTGGGGAGCGGTGATTTCCCCACCCTTCCCCTGGGAAAATACAGAAGAGGGATGTGATGTGTTTGGACCTAGAGAAAAGATGAATCTTTCCCTTTCCTCTTGACTTGTTTTAGGCAGGAGTTCATCAATATCTTAATACACCTGTGCATTCAGCTTTCCTGGAAACGAGCTGTACTTGCTTGATGTTTGTGCAAAACTGTTAGCAGTGTGGACGTTCACAGCGATTGTGTTTCAGAGGATAAGGCTCTTAAGCTGATCCAGGCAGAGATACTGCTCCAGAATACAGCAGTACTACCCATCACCTTCCCTTCAGTTCATGTGGGAGGATGAACCTTCCTAGCCACGCTAATGGTGTTTTACTTTTGTTCTCTAAAGCTTCTACAAATAGCCATGCTTTTGCAACAAATGCCTTTCAGTGTTACTTTATATTTTTTTAGGTTTTGATCATCCTGCCCTATTTCTGCAGCATTTATGCTTGTCAGAGTGCAGAAGTAAAAGGTGCAATACTGCACTGTATCACACAGATTAAATTTGGTTTGTAATTCATCATTCAGGTCGGGAGGAGAGAGCATGGAAAAAGCACACCATCTTATTTCATATGCTACCTTCTTTGGGCTTTGGGAGAGTGGGATACAAACAACACCCTCCCAACACAATTAGCAGCAACTAATTCAAAACTGTTTTTTTCTTACAGGGAAAAGCCAGAAGCTCTCAAAGCTGTTGCAACATTTAAAGTGTAATCCAGCGCAGAAAACCAGTTCAAGGCAGTTCATCTCTAGACTGATTGTTTGATCTTTCTTCTATAAACCTGATTATTCACACGACAAGATGAATTCAAGGGCAAAGCACTGTCCAGAGACCAGAGGCTGGTGCAGACCTACGCACAGTAGCAAGTTGTGTGGTTCCTACAGCTTGCACCACACCGACGGTTAATGAGTAATGGATAGAAATCTGCAGCATGGGTCAAGCTGGAGCCTGCCTGCTCTCCCAGGCACAGCAGACTTGAGCCTTGGCTGTGTTGTACGGCTGGTTATTTGATGAAGTTAGTGGAAAGGCCAAACAATACTAAAATAAAATACTAGGTGATGTGTCTGGATGAACATTAACAGGCTGGGATGCATCCCAGCTATACCACTCCGGCTTTGGGAGTTACCTCCTTTCAGCTGTCTATTAGCCATCGTCTGCAGATGGGCAGTAGTGGCTTTGGTTAGTCTGCAGCACTAAGCATGTGGGGAGAAACTCCTCTACCCCCTCTCCGAGAGCAGTCCAGGACTGTCCCCAAGCCAGAGCATAAGGAGAGGACAATGGCCACGTCAGAGTGGTATGTCAGAGACGGCGCCGTGCTGGACGCAGGCCGTGGCGGGGGAACTGGTTTAAACCTTACAAAACCCAGAGGTGGTGACCAGGGCATGAYGCAGCACAACCTTCCCATCAGCTCTCAGGGACAAAGTCACAGCCCGCTCCCAGGGCAGGGCACGCTCTGTCCACTCGTCGTCTGCCTCTGCAAAAACAGAGCTGTGGGCTCGCTGAGGTGAAGGTGTCACTGCTTCCAGCTCTGTGGAAACAGCAGAGTTGGACATGGCGACAAGGTCCCTCGGCTGACCTGTATCGAGATGTGGTTTTCTTACCCAGCTGCTTATGTGGCTGTGCAGGGCCTGCTTGATGGGCACCATCAGGAGGTACCACGGAAAAATGATGCGTGGATGCAGCTATGAAAGCCGCAGGTCAGCATGCAAAGTGCTCCCTCCTGCTGCTCTCCCTGCCAGCACCCACAATGCTGCAGCTCCTCCGAGCAGCTCCTGATGCACGAGGAACACATCAGGTATGGACAAGCACCACCTCTTTGATCTTCGGGCAGATGATGAACTTACCAGTAGCCGTGTCTTCCCTCTCATTCCCCCAAACCCTCCCTGTTTCCTACATCTGTTGTGCAGTGACCCTGTCAGCATCCATCCAAGGTCTTGGTGATGCTGCGTAGCAGTAACGTCCAATACCTTCCTCTGCTGCACTCTCCTCCCCCAGGATGCGGTTCATGGGTGCCATTAGCTCTCTCACCACCTGCTCTCATCCTCTGCGGAGATGCTTGTTGACGATAGCTCAGCTGTCATTACGTACTTCACATCTGCACCAGCCGTGCTGCTGGGAAGACAGGATGTTTCCCTGGTGCCTGGCAGCGGGTTCGTAAGGAAGGCAACGCTGCAGGGACTGCCACTACCACTGGAGCCAAGGTCTTTATTTCCCCACGTATTCTCAAGCCCTTAGGCTTTTCCATAGTGCATCCTCTGCCTTCCAGCCTAACACATGCTACCAGGGAGCCACCAGCCTGCGTTTGCCCCCATGCTCCCGAGCGTCCCTCGAGGTGCATGGGAAGGATGAGCCAGCCTCAGCGAGCACAGAGCAGGCAGCCTGCGGGGAGAGGAGCTTTCTGTCCCATTGGAAACACCACAAGCAGCATGAACGAAAAGGGCTTCAAAAAAAGGAGAAAAATAATTAAAAATGCTGGGAGCCCCTGGTGGTGCCTGGAATCCCATGTGGCGGAGAAGAGGTCAGCTGGGATGCCAGATTTGGAGCTCACCAGTGTGATCAGTCAGTTTTAGAAGCAAACGAGGACAGCCAAGGTCAGAGAGCGTTGGGCCTCTGGGACTGCCACTGTGCAGCTGAAAACTGGGAAAAAGGGGAAGCTGCAAGTCAAACACAGCTCTGTCCTTGCCGCTGCAGCTGGTGCTGGGGCTCTCCCGGGTCCTGGGGTGGCCAGGTCCCAGGGGCTGGCCCTGCTGCACACAGGGGTGATGGGGGCAAGGAGCTGGTTTTTGGAGACTCCTGCTTGGGGTCGCAGGGGAAGGCAAGCGGCTCTGTGTCCAGACAGCAAGGGGATGGGAACTCAAGGCAGCAGTGAGTAATTAGCAGGGCTTGGGGAGACTTGCTCTGCTCTGTTGCTGGGGGAGAAAGCAGCAGAGACAGTTGTCTCCTTCTTTCTCCCCCCAGGAAGATCAGGACTGGTTTCCTGGGGGCTCCTGAGACAACTCCCCTGTGTGCATCTTGTTTTGCTGAGCTAATTGCTTTTGCTTCCTCSGGAAGCTCTGCCTGAGCACCAGCAGCCATGCTGCAATGCCACCACAACACCGAGGTGCCCATGTCTTCGGGAGCCCCACACTCCCCTCTGTGCATTGCTAACTCCCCCCAGGGCTCTGTGTGGGACTGGCACAGTTAATGCTGGGTGAGCACATGTGTCCTGTGGGAGTCTTGGCCCCCAGGTGATGGACTAGAGCCCCAGTGCAAGGA
The DNA here is from genome assembly GCA_035582835.1 of Phoebastria nigripes. Taxonomy (NCBI): domain Eukaryota; kingdom Metazoa; phylum Chordata; class Aves; order Procellariiformes; family Diomedeidae; genus Phoebastria; species Phoebastria nigripes. The sequence goes on along the minus strand of JAYKAV010002977.1, from coordinate 3,180,261 downwards.
GGATGGGTCTCAGTCTGGGTGGCCATGGCACTTGCTCGTGTCTTCTCTCATTGCATCAACCAGTGGGACCATGGGAACCGCCGTTGTGGGACACCAAAAAGTTTGGGACAAAGCCTAGGCAACAGCCTGGGTTAACCAAGGCAAAGCTTGCAGTGAAGATGTACCCCAAAAGGAAATACTGATCCGTCTGAAACCTTGAGGCTGTTTGCTAAGGCTACAGAAATCCCTGCACAGGAAAGCATATGTCTGGAGCCAGTCTGCTTTGCCAAACAGAGCCATGTCACGTGCCTGTCCCATGCTCTGCAGACGGGGGGGAGTCCCCCAGCTGTTTCTGAGCCACTAATAGGAAAAGCCCTGTGTGTAATCATGGCTTAGTGGGGTCAACTGGAAAGAAAGCACTCCAGCTGCTGCGTGCTGCTCTCCATTGAGACGCGTGAGGACAGGAACCTTCCCAGCCATGACTGCAGAGATGAGGCCGGCACTCGAGGAGTGGGAAGCAGCTCTAGGGTCTGCAGCCTGGTTAACGCAAATCACAGCCCCACAACGCTTAGAATAACAAACCCAGCCTGATACTGATAACCAAAGAATGGCCCAACCTCCAGACCTGCCATGCCCTCTCCCCAGGACTGGGAGCGCGGCACGTGGGAGCTGGAGGATGTAAAGGCTAGAAGCATCAGGACCACCTCTTCCAGCATGTGGTTACAGGCTGGGAGCAGGGTGACGGTGCTCAGTTCCTGGGGTGGTCACCAGCTTGTTCTGTGACCACAACTCTATCACATCTCCAACTCGTGCCTCAGTTCCTCCTCCTAAAAAATACGTGACTGCTGGAAACTGTGTGATGGAGGCAAAGGAGAGTCGCTGTATGAAAAGCAGAGCAAGGTCTCAAACCACTGCTGTGCAAAAGATCCCCCCCATCAGTGAGCAGCATCTGGCTTCCTCTTAAAGACAGAAGATTGAACCAGTCTGAACTAATGGAAAATACCCTGTTCAGACCCAGCTCCTTGTCGGAGTGAGGTGCATGTAGCATCAATCAGCAGCTGCTCCTGCTTTGAAAATACAGCAGCTCTTCATGTGGGTGGGAAAAAAGAGCTCAAGCATTGCACGGCCTTTGTGAATCCTATTGCTGCCTCTTCTGTCTTTAAAAAAGCCAGGGCCTGCTCTCTGCAGTGCATTTAATATGGCTACAGTCTGATATGAATTAAGTCCAACTTTCAATGTTGGTTTGTCACTTTTCTATTTCCTCAGTGTGTTTGCAGTGGTTTGCACAAAGGAATGCACAGAGATGGTTTAAAACACATTTTACTGCAGGCGTTTATCAGATCACACTCTGATGTCCTGTGATTGCAGGCAGAGATACAATTTAGATCAAGTTTCTAGCTGAACACCTGCGTCACCTATAGGTAAGAGTAGGTCTGGGTGATGTCTCTGTGCAGAGATGTTCCCTCCGCCATCCAGCCATGGAGGGGAGAGTTGAGCCCTGCCTGTGCATTTACAGCTGCATGCTCTGGCCTCTCGACTTGCATCAGCGCAGAGTTACTACAGCCATGGTGTCCCTGGGCTTACCTTTGCCCTGTTTTGCACTTCACATCTTTGCGGACATGCCCACAAAGTCCAAGCCAGGTCTTTACACATGCCTCTACCCAAGCGGTTGTTTGCGTATCTGCACRGCGCAGGGATCAGAGCTGTCAGGTTACCTCTAAGGGCCAAGGATCAAAGCTGAGTATTACAATCCCGCTAAGAGTGTTTATTCCCATATATAGTATTGGCACTGCAGCCACGCCTGGAGTCCCTCTTTGGAAGTAGTGGCCCTGTGATGGGGACAGACAGCCCCAGAGGCACTCCAGCCCGGCTCTGACAGCGTGCATCAAGCCTGGCTGGGTCAGTATCTGTCTGAGTGCAGAGGAGGGAGACATATTCCTGCCTCATGGAGCTAATAATTTCATTCATCTCAGTGCTTGCATTAAGCAAGAAACAAGTTTGATAACTACAAGGTGGCAAGTATCAAACCTTGTCACCAGTGCTTCAGACTATGGTTGATTGCAAAAGGATGAAAAGCAGCAGAAATAATACATCTGTTTAGGGCACCCAAGCCAGCAGTCAAAGGAGAGTGCTGCAGACGAGTGGAGACTGGGAAGCTGCTCCCAGAGACAAGGTATCTCAACTGCCTGTGCCTAGTACTCCCACTGATGTGACAGAAAAGTGGTGGGAGCACTGTGATGAATTCCTCAGCGTGTCTCAGGTATAGACCCTCATCACACGGCTTAGCACATTGCATCATAGCATTATTAATTGCTTTGGCTTGGAAGAAACAGAAAAGGAACCTCTAATCCAAGAGACTTCATTTTTTTCTGGTTTCCAGTATATTACATTTTCTTTGATATCTACTACAGCTTGAACCAGCACTTCTACACTATCAGGAAAAAGGTCATTAATCAGCTACTTCCTTCTACTTTTCTGCAACCATGTGCATATCACAGTTTGAAATATATCCCTGACAAATTAAAAGAAGTGTTGGAATGAGTCCATGGGAAACATAAGTTCAGTAACCAGATCTGTGGTGTACAACATCTGTCAAGATAACGTGATCTCTCACTGGCTTTGATGTGATGGAAGGGGGCTGTTGAGTTCCCCTGAGAAAGTTCCCCTTCTCTTTCTTTATTATTTAGATCTTAAGGCAGCCCCAACACAAAGCTTTTCTAAAACAAAACTCTGGGTGCACGAGCAACTGAATGGATCCTTGAAGTGGCACAGCTACTGCATATCACTCAGTTTCCAGCCATCCCTGGAAACGTGAAGCCCCTTGGGCTGAGAGCTCTGATAAATGTGCCTTTCCTGTGGAGCTCCAGGCTCGCAGGGAAGGAAGGGTTAAAGGAAATGTGCCGTCTCCTCTGAACAGGGCCTTTGCAGGAAAGCCAGTGATCAGAGCACAGATAGCTGTGCCTTGATCAAAGCTCCCCCTGCTTCTGGCAGATCAGGCGGTGGGAAGCAGGGCTGCCTTCTTCCTGAAATGGTGCATCTGGTGCCAGCAGCAGGGAGAAGGCAGAGGGATGGACGACTCCTCCTTCAGCATCTCCTCCAGGCAGGGCAGGGACTGCTCTGGGAGGGGATGCTGCAAGAGCCCTTTTCCTCCCCTGGACAAGATGAGGGATGAGGAATAACCCTGCCTTCTGCCCTCGCACAGGAGAGGGGAGCAGCCCCATCTCGGAGCAAGGGAGCAGGAACACAGCAACAATTCCTGCTGACAGCTGCTCTGTGTCGGTGGCATAAGGCCCCTGGGTGGGAGAGAGCGGAGGGATAGGCTGGAGCCAGCTAGGGAGCTCTCGAAATGAGGCCCTGGGTCAGAAAGTGGCCAGCCATCCTTCTTCTGGGTATTTTCCCTGACTGTTTAGAGCCAGGAAATTCCCTCCTTGCCCCCAGCAGCCCTGGCTTGGCACCGTGGGTTCCCTTCTCGTGATGCAGGCGACACCAGGTCCTGTCCCTGTAACCCGCTGCAGCATGGCATTTCCCTATTTCCCTGCCCATCCCCACAATCCCAAGGTTGCAGTTGTCCAGCCCCATGTCTTGCTCAGCCCTTTGTCTTTCCAAAGGAGACATCTTTTTCTCTCTGGCTCAGCCCACAGATCCCTTCCTACCAGACACTGTCTATTACTGAAGTGCTAGCCTCTCTGGGTTACCCTTACATACCTGCTTGGGAAGGGCTGTTCCCAGCTTCTCCTGCTACAGGAATCCACACAGATCAGAGCTGGAAAAGGATTAGCTCAGAAAATAGAAGGCAGCTCTGCTACCTCCCCCCTTGTGCACCCTGAACTGGGAAAAAGGACCTGCTAGTGGGCTGCCGCCTCATTTTGCATGGCTCAGTGCAGAGCCAAACAGGAGCGCTAAACTGGGGTAAACCCTGGACTAACCTAGGCTTTGAAGGCCAGGGACCCCAGGGAAGGAGGTGTTACCAGTGTAGCACTGGTGCAAAAAGTTGTATTGAATAAGGAATATAGAAAGGGCAGGGGAAGTATTAGTCTGCAGACTCATGAGCCTTATTCAGGGAGAAAGCGATCTCCTGGGTGTTTATGCTCAGGCAGTCCCCCACGTGATCAGGAATGCTGGCTCCTGTGACTGCTCCAGCAGTGTCCCCGATGGGAAATGTGTTTCACTCAGACTTGAGCGGCTTCTGGGGTCATGCAGGGTGGCTGCCTCCAGGGGCTGCTGTCCCCAGGGCTGGAGCACATGCCCAGATGGCCGCTGACTCATTTCCCACCCCAGGCCGGGCAGGGTGTCCTCGCTGAACTGACTGAGGAGACTGCGCCTGCCATGCCTAAAGCCTCATCAGTCTCTGAGAGTGACCAGAGAGATGAATCAGAAAAGGATGGAGCCAGAGCGTGAGCAGCAATAGCAGAAGAGCAGCACACCCATGCCCCTGCATCTGCACCGTGGTTAGCTGGGCGAGACCATGTCTATTAGCTGGACGTGAGCATCATCGCTCTGGGGCTGGTGTTTCTCCTCGGGAGAGCAGCTGGTGAGGGACGATGGAAGCAGTGTCCTGAAGGATGCATCCCACCATACAGACTTCATCCAAGAGTCTGGAAGGAGTCTGGAAGTAGCTGTTGCTTGCTGAGGCCATGGGGAGAGAGCAAAACCATTGCAAGGGGGAGAAACTGGAGCAAGGCTCGTAAAGGCCTGGAAACTCACCTAAAATATCCAGGGCAATATAGCCTACAGCCCAGTCTGTGTCTGTGAGGGGAAAGCCTGGGACCAGGAAAAGCCCCAGGGAAGAAGTAAATTAGAGAGAAGTTTACTCTGGGACTTAGCAGCACTTTCCCCGCCTCTCCTCTCATGTCGTTTTCCCGAGCTCCAGGCAGGGCTGGTCAGTGGCAGACMGACTGTCACATGGATGTCCCTTCTCCAGGCACTGGGGCACTTCTGCTGTCCCCTGCCCCTCCTGGGAGACCTGTGCCACCTGTGGGGAGCCTGCTCGGCCCGGCACACCTGTGTGGTACCCAGCGGCACGGGATGAGCATCCACCAGCAGCACCCCACTGCTGCACTCTGCTCACCGCAAACACTCTGCTCCTTGCAATGGGACCCCCCAGCCCCGTCTCCATATTCTGGTAGCTGGGGAGGTGCTGGTGCAGCAGCTGCCTGTCTCATTGCACATCCCATCTGACATGGGGGCAACACAAAACATGGGGCAGCCGAGCTACAGGGAGCTGTGGCAGCCCAGAGCTCAGGCAGCAGTAATGCATCCTCCCTGTTAGCAGGTGAATGGTGCTGTGCCCAGCATCTCGCTGGTGGAAAAGGCCACCAGGGAGTTCTGCGAGCAGCGCCCCAGGGYGGGTGGAAACCCAGGGGGATGCAGACAGGGTGGCCTTGTGTCTTTGGCTCCCCTTCTCAAGGCTGCCAACCAAGGAGCAGCAGCATGCCGAGAGCGGAGGAAGCCCAGCAGTTCATCTGGCAGAAACCCTCTGCTGAGAAGCACAGGAGAGGCCCAAATGAGCAAAGAGTGGAGGAATAGCCTGCGAGTCAGTGTCCCTGCTGTCAGCTTGGCCAGAGCCCAGGGCTTGGGAGGGAGGACATGAGGCAGAAGAGTCGGGATGCAGAGCCCAACTGGCTTTCACATTTGCTAACTTACTTGAGGTCTGCAGTTTTCTTTTTACCTGCAGGCCTTGGTTGGGTGCTCAGGTAAATCTTGTGTCAGGCACAGAGCTGTTCAGACGTACAGGAGGGCTGGACAATGTAAGCACATCCTGGCTGTTGCCTACCCCTTCTCCCAGGGGCAGGAGATCCTCCAAGGGTGCTCTCTTGGGGGATCTCTACACCTGGCAAGTGAGCATCAGCCATCCTAGATAAGATCAGGATGGCCCCCTGAGCCCAGACACCCGGCACCAGGGTGCAGAGCCTGCCCCATGTCACCTCTGACACTGTGTGGGGAGAGCCCCAGCCAAACCAGGCTCCCTGCCAGCATGGCATGCGCCAAGCAGAGCTGAGTTTAGGCACTAACTGCATCCGTGACCTGGAGTCAAGATGACACACGTCCCATAGCTCTGCTGAGGTACCCAAGGGCATCAGAGCTGCTGGCCACCAGGCAGGACATGTGAGTGGAACCAGGTACATGGTTCCTCCATGCAGACCTCCTGTGATCCTCCTCATTGCAAATCTCACCACCCTGGGGACCCCCTGACACAGGTCCCATTCAGCCCTGATGAATGTGGAGCCCCAAAGCTGTCTAAAATAGGACCAAATCTGGAGCTGCCTGCCAAGGCTTAGCAATGCCTCGTGGGCCATCGTCTATGCAGGGGGAAAAGCCAGAGATCAACCAAATGCTCAGAGAGGAAAACAAACGGAAAAGAGAGAAGGGTTAAAAATGTACGAACAGAGACTGGGATGATGCCCCAGAAAGCAGAGCATCCCCACCACACTCATGTCACGGATGGAGTGAGAGTGCACTTCACTCGTAAGAGAGAAGCAGCAATATGTTTATTGATATAAGACAGTGAGTTAACAAAGTTCAATGGTAAATGCGRCAGTGGTTTAAYAAGATTCGATGGCAAAGTACACTTGATTATTTACTGCATAGAGGACGGGGTCAGACAAAACTGTCAGGGAGACTCTCCCAATGAGTCATGAGGTTCGGAGAGGACCCCCTTGCATTCTRAACTCCTTCTCAGAGAGGAGTCTAGGTGCGGCTGGATCCAAACTTAGTCCTGGACTTGGTCAACAGTTCATGTCTAAAGGATTAGATATGCACAATCAGTCCTTTATATCACTTAGCTAAGATTACAAAGTTTCAGCGTGCTTATTCCCAATTCACTTACTGAGTATCTGATGTGATAAGGATTCTCTCAACCTCGAGGAGTAACCCTGAGAGGCGTCCCTACTCAAGGGGAGATCCTGGCGTGCAGCCTGCTGCTGTGCAGGAGAGCTCAATGGGCTCTTGGGCTGCTCGCTATTTATGGGGGTAGGGTGATTGACTCATAGTCATATTTACATACCAACTGCAGATGTTAGTTTCTTCCAAATTTGGCTTGAGTTGGACATTGATCAGCACTGTGGTTAGGTGGACACATTGCCATAAATTAGCCCTTGGCTATTGTGTTGTTATCTGTCTCCCYCAAATCCACTTTGAGCTGRATGCATCCATCATGACTGCCACTGGTGGTTATCACTGGAGCAGGGTTACGGGAAAAGGTCAGGTCGGGGGCAGGGGGTGCACACCGTCACAGCTCATCATTCCCAGAGCTGGTGGATGCTGCCCCTTAATGCTCTGTCCAGGGGTGTCCAAGGATGGGGGAGTAAGAAAAAGCCCCACAGTCTATGCGTCTTCCCACCCCCCTGCCCAGCCACTGTGGGATACTGGGATTGATGGACCTCCAGTATAATCCAGTCCAGCCTCATTTCAATTTTCATGAGTTAATTTTAATTTTAAAAGCTCCCCTGGAATTATATTGCTTTCAGAAAATGTTTGGCCTGGGTGCTACTGGCCTGCAAGTCCCCAGTGAAACCAAAGGGAAATGTGTGTGCAAAGCCTGAGGAATACTTATCAGGCTGATTTTGAGTTCAGTTCATTAGCAACTACCTTGAATTGTCTTCCCCTGCTCTCGCCAATTTACCAGGGCAACGTCTTGGAAACTCGCCTCATTTGGAGAGAACAGGATGTAATTAGCCAGATAATCTGCTGATTCTCCTGTCGAGCTCTGTGTGCCCAGTCTCGACACGGGCAGTGGCTGTGCAGGCTGGATCAGACCTGATTTCTGGTGCTGTTTATGCACTTAGTGCTACGTAGGCAGGAAGAAAGATGCTGTCCTTCCCCCAGGCAATGACAAATCCACCTCTTGGTTCATTCCTCAAGCTGTAACCCCTGGGCTGAAACCATCTGGGAGCTTTTGTTCTGGGGTTAGCTTCTTTGCCAAGGCAACAGGATTCCCAAGGGTATGCGGATACCTATTTTTGAAAAGGATGGGGATGATTTATTTCCCTAGGGCAGCTCATTTCTATTTTCTCACTGTGTCCATCCTTGCTGCTTTATTCCAAAACACGAGCTAAGGTCAAGCAACTCAGCCACAAGGTGCGGCACAGCAAGGGCTCAGTCACAAGTTACTGGGCGCAGATGGCACCAYGTGAGTGATGTCTGAACATTTTAACTGGTAAGGGAAATTGCAGGGAATACCCAATGCTGCAGAGTCCTTCAGGAGACAGAGAAGAGTTGTTTTCTACTAACTCAATCCTGAACCTGCAATTCAACCAATGAAAAGGGATGCTGCATGTTGCATATTATACTCTTCTTCCACTCACAACCCAGCAAAGACCCCTCAGCACTGAGCGGGGGGCTGTACAGGCTGCCCATGACACTGGGACAGTACTGTAGGTCTATGATTAAGTTGTGCCTCCCTTAATTACCCTCATCACCAGGATGGAAAGGCCATACTGTGTGCCTCAGGCTGATAAGTGCGTGCCACGTTCCACCCTGGGGAAAGGCCCTGCCTCGGAGGAGGGGGTGCAAGTGCCCTGTGTTTCTTTCTCAGATTGCAGTTGAACTGTGTATCAGCTCCTTGAGTCTCTGGCTGGTCAGTCAGCGGGTAGGTGCAGAGCTGCTAGCAGATGAGAGCAGCAAGGACCAGAGCAGGGTGTCACAGCGGGGCAGTTTATGGGGAGCGAGGGACAACAAGAATCCAAGAGAGGCTGGTGAGGAGACAGAGCAGGGGCTGTGAACGCCTGTCCCACGTGGAGAGGGGCCGAAGTGTGACAACGGGGCAGGGCAGCAAGCACCAGGTCCTGCAGCACCCAGCGCTGGTAAGGGCCCTCCTGCTGCCAGGCTCGGGGCTCCCCGTAGCCCTCCTGCTGCCAGCCCATTAGGAGTTCCCTGGAGAAGTCTCTTGGCCTGTTTTCCTGGTTTTGAATGCAGGGGTTATCACACAGTTTTCTCTAACTGAAAAATGAGCAGGCAGCAGAGCTGTGCCAGGCAAGAGGGATCACAGCACTGTGACYGGCAGCAGAGAGAGGTGGTAGAGGAGGGATTCCAGCCGAGCGCACACTTTCTGTGCCCAGGACTGTATGCGGCCGATCCTCTTCTGTGGGCCAGGCCAATATTGAAGCACGTTAGGAGGGACAACCAGAGCTGCATGAGGACAGAGCCCGGGCTGRGGCAGGGGTGGCTGGCGGGATCAGGATCCACAAAACTGACAGCGTCTGAGCAGGGGGCACAGCCAGACACCATCACCACCACCCAAATCGGGGGCTGCTTCACCAAGCTGGGAGGAAGACAAATGTCACCCCCACCCCCAGAAACCACATCTTCTTGTCTCCTCTCCTCTCTGGAAGTGTCTCTGGGTGGGCTCTGAGAGGTCCCTCAGGGACTGTGGGTTTTGGGGGTCACTCCTTGATGGAAGGTGTGAGTGCTGAAGGGCTGGTTCACAGCAAGGCTGGCTTTGCAGAAACAGCGGTTGGGCATCTGGAAACGCAGCACAAGCACATCACAGCTATGAAGCCTATCAAGAAAATATAACTTCTTCCTAAACTGGAAACCCCCAGGGTTGCATCGAAGTACTACACACACCCCGAGGTCATCTGGGAAATGTCTGTGTGTGGGAAGTTCAGGCCTTCCCCTCGCCTCTGCCGGGTCCTGGCTGTGCCCTGTAATGGCGGGGAGCGCCGCTCTGCTCTCCACCCTCTCCCTCCTTGGGGGATGCTGATAAAAACGCCTCCCCGGCTCCTGAGGCGCAGGCATGTGGGCCAGCAGCGCTGTCGCGGTTCGTGCGAGCGACTCGCTCCCGCAGCTGTGCCTGAGGAAGATCCACCTGGCAATGGCGGATCTTCTCCCCGCCGGCACTGACGGAGGGGGCGAAAGGCTGGGGAGGCAGCGGGGAGTTTCTGAACCCCTCTTGAAGCTGCCCTGTCTGCCTACGCTCACCCCGGGCCCTGCGTGCTGCTGGGCTGGCTCAGGCACAGGGAGCGGGGCCCTGGCAGGGCCTGCCCGGCTCTCCGGGGCTGGGCTCCGCTGAACCGCCCGGCCGGGGCCGCAGGGGCGGGGACCGGGGCCGCCGCCAGCCCGCGAACGCGCGCTGCGCACCGCGCTGTTCTGTCCCCGCCGAGCTCCCGTCGCTGCTTCCGGCGCGGACCCGGAAGCGGAAAGGGGGAGCTGAGGCAGCGTGAGGAGATGGCGGCCCGCGGCACCGCGAGGCGGGGGGCTGGCGTGGGGGCGGCCCGCGGGCCCGACCCGCAGGAGGAGCCGCCGCCGCCGCTCCAGGCCGTGCTGGTCGCCGACAGCTTCAACCGCCGCTTCTTCCCTATCTCCAAAGACCGGCCGCGGGTGAGAAATCCCCCCTGCCTGCTGCCTCCTCCCCCGGGCCGGTTCCTCCGTGGCCGCCTGTCCCGGTGTCCCCCGTCCCGGGGGGGCCGGAGCGGGCAGGCCTCTGACGAAAGGCGGAGTGCTCGCCGGCAGCGATGGTCGGGCCCGCGGTCGCGGCGTGCCCCGGGCTGGGTCGGGAGAAGACGAGGCCCCCCAGCCGCTCCCGGCAGGTCCTGGGGTGCTGCTGGGCCCCAGCGTCCGCCCGGGGCTCGGGCAGCCCCCACCGCCGCGGCTTTTCCCGCCTTCCCCCACGCTGCGGAAGCCTCCGACCGGTTCTCCTCGCTTGTAAGAGTTTATGTCCGCCGCTGGAGAGGCAGCGAGGATCTAACTGCTGCGTCGGTGCTGTTTGCTTTTCCATATGGCAAGGCAAACTGCGCTGTTTGCTTTTCATCTGTCGCTGATGCAGGAGCTGCAGCGGGTTTGGGCAGGCTTGTTTCTGATAGGGGAAAGAAGTAAAATTTTTGTCCTTGCCAGCAGTAATGGCTAAAAGAATATAGCCAGAAAAATGGAYGGGGAAAGCACTTTAATTATCCAGATCAGACGGCTGTATGTTAAAGGAAAGAGCGCTTCTGGAGAATTTAGGTCTGAACAATTATCTTACCTCGTTTGCTGATTAAATGTTTGTGGTGGTCATAATTATACACGCGAGCTCAGGCCTGAAAGAAAACATCACCAGAAATGAATTAAAGAATAGTATGAGATCACTCAGTTGTGAATCAGTAACTTGGTTTAAAAGGGTGGCTTGAATCTCAAGAGAATACTCACTTTACTTTAGATTGTTTGTTGGGTGGTTTTTTTTTTCCCCCTTCTAATTCTGGACACTCATATTCCTGTCGCTTCATCATTCATGTCTGTCAGGTTTTTCTTGTAGCAGTTAAAGCCTGAGTCAGGGAATCAGCACTCTGGGATTTTTTTTTTTTTTTTTTTTTTTTTTTTTTTTTCCCTCATTTTTTTTTTTTTTTTTTTTTTTTTTTTAAGAGTTTTATGTGTGATAACTTCACTTCTTTTATGCTTTCTTCTGTGAAGTGAGGATCTGCCCCTATAGAAGATCAGAAACTAGCTCTTACTGTTTAGATCAACTTTGAAAATTTTTGATAAGAGGAGGTAGAGCAGTTATTTGTGTTACTTTTCTGGCGCCACTGATGATATGTCCTCAAGTTGGAAGGGACTTGCTAATGTTGAGGTACAGAGTGTTTGTTCAGCTATCTGTGTGTCTTTTTTTATTTTTAGGCTCTTTTACCTATGGCAAATGTGGCCATGATTGACTACACCTTGGAGTTCCTAACAGCAACTGGAGTGGAAGAAACCTTTGTTTTCTGCTGTTGGAAGTCAGCTGAGATAAAAGAGCATTTACAGTAAGAATCTTTTCTTCTTTTTAGCTTTATGATGGAAAGGATTCTTCTCCAGCAAGCCTCAAAGGTCTCACTGATCCTTTTGATGAAAACCATGTGCTAGATGTTCCCTTTCAAGAGAATTCTCCTAACACATCTCAAAAAAAGACCATTCCTCCTGTGAAGGAGTGTGGTTGTGCGGTGTATTAAAAGGGTTGAGTGTTTTGGGACTGCATTTGTATTGGCATTTAACTTTTCTTGTCTAAAAGCAGGGTAGCCGTGTAAATTAGAGTACCACCCTTTGCATTATGCCCTGTCTTGGTATGTTGTGCAGCATATGGAAACAGCTYGCTCAGACAGCACCTTTGCCTCTGCATTGCTGCAGGTTTGCAAGCTAAAGAGAAGCATGCAGTCTTTTCCCTGCCTGAGGTACTGCTTTCTGAGAAAAAAAAAGTTTGGGTTATGTGTAACTTTTCCTTCTCGTTTGCCAGAACTTGGCCCACAGTGGAGTCGGGTTTCCTAAGTTTCCATAAGCTACATTCTCAAGGTCTAGCCCTCTTCAGTTCATCTGCTGTGTGCAAATGAGCATACCTAARCCTACCGATAGTGGGCTCGTTGTAATAGGATTCTCCTTGCATTCACTTAACAGATGTGGCATGCACTGGGGCACTGTGTCCTTGTGTCTTCTCTATAGGAATATCCTCTTTATGCCTTCCTGATGTGTTTTTCTCCATCCAGAAAATCCAAGTGGTGCCGCCACAGCTCTCCCAACACAGTGCGCTTTGTGACTTCTGACCTGTACCGCTCCCTTGGTGATGTGCTACGAGACGTTGATGCCAAGTCCCTTGTTCGTTCTGACTTCRTTCTCGTCACTGGAGATGTGGTGTCCAATTTCAATATATCCAAAGCCCTGGAAGAGCACAAGTAGGTGTTGAAAGAGTGTACGCTTGCCTGGTGTGCTGAGGCTCTGGGCTCTAACTCTCTGAAGAGTGATTTTAAAGTTCTGCCCTTCTTTCTCAGGTTGCGTCGTAAGATGGAAAAGAATGTTTCTGTGATGACGATGATATTCAAGGAGTCCTCACCTGGTCACCATGCCAGGTGCAAAGAGGATGACATTGTTGTTGCTATGGACAGTGCCACAAACCGTGTCCTTCACTATCAGAGAACCCAGGGGCTGAAACGCTTCCGCTTTCCTATGGTGCGTCTGGAACCTGACGGGTGGAAAAGGGCTGCAGTAGTGAAACAGCCCACCCCAAGGAGGAGGTCCTCCTTGAGTGAGGGCAGGGGAACTGTGCTTGTTGCTTCTTTTGGAGGAGCAGATGATAGGAAGTAACTCTTGGTAAACTGACTTTTTTTTCCTTTAACCTTTATTTGAGGCTTGATGAAATTGTGCTGGGACACGCATGTTTGGGACTCATTTCAGGATTTGAAGATGGGGCAGACATATTTCTCACAATTCAGTTTTTTGCATTTATTTGATTCCTTTTCTGCATGTGAAACAAGGCGGGTGGATGATTTGTGCTGTCACAGGGGTTCCCAAATTGGGATGCATATACCGCTATCGTATACAAACCATTTTGAAGCGGCACTGAGCCTGGCACAGGGGGTGGAATAACAACAGGTGCAAAGGGGTAGTACCTCCTATTACCTCTGCCTGTACTGTTCACCTAATAATGTAGTAAATGCTCTGTAAATGTCTGTGGAGGCACTTTCTCCAGTGAGATAGACAGACCTTTTTCTTTTTTCAACTCAGAACTAAGACTGTGATTATATGGCATTTTCATCCCCAAATCAGTAGATTATTTTTTACCTTCAAATGAAAGCACAAATCACTGTAGGAAACCAAAAAGGAAAAAACAAAAGAAACAAAAAACAACAACAAAACAACAACCCACAGCTGTAAAAATCCACAGGGGATGTGGAAGCTATGAATATTGCATTTTGATTTAGTAATGTTCTTTGTAGCTCCCAGTGACTAAGGTAAGGAGCCTCCTGGAGGAAAAGTGATTGTTCAAAGTACAAGCTGTTTCTTGGAGAGTTGCACTGTGTCAGGACGGGGGCAGTCTCTGCTGACTGACACGCAGCTCTGTGTGTGACCAGGCTGTGCCTGCTAAGCTTGTGTCTCAGTGTAGATTGTGTAGATTTCTCTGATCTTCAGAACTTCAGCTAGTTTAATAATTCAATCAATACTGCCCCTGGCTTATAGAAGGCTTTGGGTGTTTGGTGCTGCGTTGCGGCACTCAGATCATCTGAATTTTTTCCTCTTTCAGAGTCTGTTCCAGAACTCTATTGAGAACGTTGAGGTGCGCCATGACTTACTGGATTGTCATATCAGCATCTGTTCTCCGCAGGTGAGCTCTGCCCTTCTGAGGGTCCAAAATTCAATCTGCATTGCTCCCTTTGTCCTGCCGGTGTGCAGGGGGTGCATGTGGCCTGAGTGTGCTAGGTTTGGAAACCAGAACTCCCAGTTGTGCTCACTGACTGAGCTGAGAGCCCGAGTGATCATGTGGCGCTGCTCTGCGGACTGTATGGGTGCTCAGTCTGTATCTGGCATCCACTGCTCGAGCCCAGGCAGAACTAGACAGTGGATGCATCGGTAGACTGGCTGATTTGGCACAGTATGAAACTATTCTGGAAAATAAGCAATTTCACTTCGAGTATAGTAACATCTGTGGAGCAGAGGTGATGGCTACGCTATGGAAAAGTGTCAGTACGTGCAAGCTGGTACCATGTTAGGGTAACGTTCAGGGTTATTCCAGCCTAGGCTCGCTAACATCTCTTCCACATCTGAAAAAGCTGGTCTACAGCCTTCCTTTGGGAGTGAAACTACAAAGTGAGGCTGGGCGGATTGCTTGGAAATGCTAAAGCAATGTTTTGCCCCTTCTGAAGACCAGAATCTGTTCATAGCCTCTGTTAGGAGGAGGAGATGGGAAGGTCAACACTCCTAGCAGAAGGAATCAAAGCTTTATTCAAGGCAAGAGCATCACTTTCCTATACTGTACTACTCGGCGCTCTGAGAACCACTGAACAGCTATTAATTTTCTGGCTTCCTTGGCAACATTTTCTGCTAACTATATTATTTTCTTATATTTTATTCCTGGCAGGTGGCTGAGCTGTTCACAGACAATTTTGACTACCAGACACGGGATGACTTTGTGCGTGGTCTGTTGGTGAATGAGGAGGTAAGGAGAGGGTTGTTACAGGGGAGATCCTGCTACCTTGCATTAGAGAATCTTCTGACATGCTCCTGCCTGTCTCCCAGGTCCTGGGGAACCAGATCCACATGCATGTAACAACAGAAGAGTACGGTGCCCATATATGCAATCTGCTAATGTACGAAGCTGTGTGCTCTGACATCATCCGGCGCTGGGTTTATCCTTTGACTCCAGAGATGAACTTCACTGATGACAAGAATCAGAGTTACAGCCATTCTAAACACAACATTTACCGAGGGGTGGATGTTAGCCTTGGCCATGGCAGCGTGCTGGAAGAGAACGTACTCATTGGGCAGGGAACGGTCATCGGCAGCAACTGCTCCATAACAAACAGCATTATTGGGCAGAACTGTAGGATAGGTGAGTACAAGAATGGGGGACATGCAGGCCTTGCCAGGCAAGGGCACAGGTTGTTGGGATTTAGTTTTTAAAGTGCATTTGGCTCTGAGAGGGGATGATAGGTGGGTACTGATTGACTTCTAATGGGAAGAAAGGAGAAAAGCTTGATTTTCCAGCAGAGGAAATAGATTAAAGTTTTCAGGGTACCATAATGATGCTGAAAGGTGGAAGGCACTTCATGCAAATAAGTTGTTTCAGCAGTAGAGAATGCATGGCCTTTTCTGATCTAGAGTTATCACCCACCAACATCCTGCAGATGAGGGACATCTGTCCCTGTTTTTGTGAGCTGCCTGGTACTACTCCTTCTTAGTCTTGGCTGGAATTTTTTTGTGATTTGGCTGTATTTGTGCAAAACCAAGATGTCAGTTGTTACTGTCAACTTATTAAGTCTCCGTAGAGAACAAACTTATCTTTTAGCTTTGGGTAAGAAGTGGCCGTAGGCCTCTAAGGCCAATTTTTGCCTTTCATCTAACATCCATCATGCATCAAGGGCATTGGGATTCAGTAAGATGCTTTCTAGTGGACTCAGCAGTGTGGGAGAGCCGCAAACTGCCTTGCTCAACATATTTGTGCTTGGTGATGTATAACAGGTGATAAAGTCATTTTGGACGGAGCTTTTCTCTGGGACAGAGTACACATAGCAGACAACGTGGAGATCTGCCATTCTGTTATCTGCGATGAAGCTGAAGTGAAGGAGAAAGTAAAGCTAAAGCCTCGCTGTGTCCTCTCTTCTCAGGTGAGCTGTATTTATGTCTGTTCTGCTTTCTGCCTTTCTTGGCAGGTTACTAGACTTACACTAGACCATACCAGAATACAGGGCTGCTCCAAGCCTTTTTGCAGAGGTGGGGAATATGCTACTGCTCCCACCTTTTTCTTCCTTTTGTTTGGCTAGGGTAGTGTGGTATATGACCTAGCAGTGCTGATGTCTTCAGTTATACTTGTTAGTATACAGCTTGTCTGGAGCAGCTGTTGTCCCTGCTGGTGGAGGTACAAGGGGGCAGTCAGGGTATTTCTTCATTAAGATATGTTGCACATATTTGCAGGTAGTAGTAGGTCCTGGCATCACTCTTTCTGAGGGCACAGTGATCTCTCTGCACCCACCAGATGAGGAGGAGGAGGATGATGACCAGTTCAGTGATGATTCTGGCGTGAACAAGGAGGAAAGCAAAGTGAAACTGAAAGGTATGAGAGTCTCTGGCTCCATGCACTCAGGCTATGCAGAAGGCTTTGCCTTCCATGATCTTTTGGGGTCTTTCCCTCCCCCATTCTGGACTCTGCAGTGCCAGGCTGGAACTTAGWGCTGCATTCAGCTTGGAACATGTGTGTTGTCAGTAGGGCACGCAAGGATATTCAGCTCTAGTTGGACAGTGAGATGATGTACCTCAGTACCCCAATATTAAAATCTTTGGAGACTCAGCTATTTTCTGTTTTTCTTAGAGTAGGAGCCTTGTAGGAGACAATAAGCTGAAGCTGGAAGAGATGTTCAGTTCAAGGCAGGTTGCAAGATCTATGTCCTTGTACCTGGACCGTGTCCAAGGACTTTGTCCTTGTGAAATACTATTTCTACCAGTCTGGGTTTGTTGAGGGATCTAAACATGGTCAGCTGAATGTTGCTGCTGTAGGGAGGACTACGTCGGTCACTTGTCCAGGCAAGTGAGAAAATAAAAGCTGAAATCTGTATGCATCTGCAGGAATCCCAGCTCCCTCTTGATGAAGGATATTTGGGGGCAGTAAYATGCAGGTTATACCAGTCTATTTCAGGTTTGCCTGTAAGCAGATCCAGTACATCTACCTCCTAATCACTGTTTCTTTTTCAGGTTACAATAAAAAGGATGTAGGCTCAGAGGGCAGAGGCTATCTCTGGAAAGCAGATGACAAGAATGAAGAGGATGAAGAAGAGCAGAGACAAAGCCTATGGGGTGAGGAAAAGTTTAGTGTAGTCCCCTGGGGATGGACAGACAGACCTGTGTCAGGGAAACTGGCTGAGTGGGACTCTGATAATTGTGGCTAGAGTAAGACCTGGGCTTTGTGAAGCAGACTGGCTCCAGGTAACGTATGTGTGTGGAGGCAAGGTGAGAGGTGAAAGCAGGTGGTGGACCAGATTCTCTCTCTTCCTGTGCTTTGTGGAAGATGTTTATTATATCTTTGACTTACACTAACACACACAGCTGTCTGTGCTGTGAATGGCGCACTATGGGATACCAGGCCCTCCCTTAGGGGGAATATGCTTTGGCTATTCTGGGTACTGCTGGCTTTCTTCCTGCTAGTGACAGCGTCTGCTGACATTGCTCCATCGTGAGTCAGCAGTCTGCGCAAAATGCATTTGCTTCTGTCCCTGTCCTTTGTTGTCTGCCTGCAGACTCTTAAAAAGTCCCATTATCCTAGTGCCAGCTGTAGCATTCCCTCTGCAGCAAATCTAATCATCTGGCCCTGTAAGTAGAAGCTTTCTTGCAAGGACAGATAGTTGCTGACTTGGTTGGGAAATCCTGGGACACCTGGTTCCTCATGCATACGACAGCTGCAGCTTTTGAGTGTTGAATGCTGCATCTTCTCTTCTTCATCAGGCCCAGCTATGCATTCAGAGGAAGAGAGCGAGTCAGACAGCGACCTGAGCATGGGCTCTGAGGAGCCAGACAGTCGGGCAGCGTCCCCTCAGCTAGATGACATCAAAGGTGAGAGATGGGCTGTTAAGAAGTATGGTGAGTCTGCAGTGAGTGTGAGATTTGTGCTGCTTTCTCTAGGTATATTGGAAAATGTGTGGATGTCTGTAATATGTTTGTTTCCTGACCTCACTTCCTGCATTTTCTACAGAGTTCTTTAATATTCCCTGTATTGCTATTGTGTTAACCCAAGGCAGCCAAGGATGAGAAGCTAGACAAAGATCCTCCATCTGTCTCAGTCCTGATCACTGGGCCTTCATGAAAGTGACCTCCCTGAGTTGTCTGTTTAAACGGCAGTGTCATTGCCTAAACTCAGAGATTGTGTGAAGGTCCAGCAGAGTTTCCCTGTGTGGAGAGCTTACTGCTGTAATTGTGATGGAGAATTAAATGTCCCTGTGGGAGCTGCCTCTTTTGGCAGATATGTTATGTTGAGCTTACCTGGATTTGAAAGGGGTTCAAGCCAAATTGAAGGGGGGGGGGGAAAAAAAAAAAAGCCTTTTTCGCGTTAAAATATCTCCCCAAAGGAAATTAAACCATAAATTTTAGGTTTGGGTTCACATCTTTAGTTAGGGGAAGATGAGATTTGTCTGAATAAAAAAGGCTAGATTGTGAAAGTATAATAGAAACTCTGCTCTAAAAGGTTGCAGAGGTAAATAGCTTTGTGCTGGTTTGTGTGGATAGATCAATGATACCTAGTAGGTCGTCTCCTTTATTTTAATTATATTCCACTATTTATAAGTATAGTTGATGTGGGTTTGTGCCAGCTTATGGAGAACAAATAGACATCTGTGTCAGAATGCTTCCTTCGTTAAGGGCATAGTTTCTTCAGTAATGGACAGTTTGAACAATTTGTGCTTTTCCCTCTCATGTCTAACTACCTGTCCTTTCTTTCATTAGTTTTCCAGAATGAGGTTCTGGGTACGTTACAGAGGGGCGAAGAAGAAAACATTTCCTGTGACAACCTGGTCCTGGAAATCAACTCCCTCAAGTGAGTGTTCCCTTAGGGATGCTGTCCCTTATGCTGAACAGTTGAGCTTGACAGCAGATCTAGAAAGAAGAGGAGAAACCATGTGAATACCCATGTTTGATTGTTAAACATTAATTTTATCAGTATAGAGCATGAGAAATGCAGATTAGAGATCATGACTGAATGACAACAGGAGTTGGAGAGCACCAGCTGCATCTATAGCATCCTCAGAGGTTAGACTTTTCCTGCCCCAATTCTGTAACCAAAGATTGAGTTGCTATTAAGTAACTGTGGACTGAAGAGAGCAGCCAGTTCTTGGCACAGGCTGCCTGTAAGTTCATGGAGGGGCTGCTGCTCTGTGCATTGCAACATTCAACCAGCTGCCTGCAGCTGGGGCTGTGCTGTGGTGTGGCTTGTCCACTCTGTTTTTACAGCAGCAAGTCTAGAACACATAATCAGAGTGCCTTTTACCTAGTATTTCTCAAATACAAACCTGTTTCCCTTCTTTTGCGCAACAGTATTCCTACAGCATTCTAGTAAATGTGAGGGTGCTGTCCCTGCAGTAGCTTGTTCCACTGTGATAGCAGATTTTCAGGACTTGTGGCCTTATGCAGGGCCTGATGCAATGCAAGGTGGTTTTATTGCCTGAATATTTGGAAAACCAACCAAMCAAACAAAAAACAAGTCTGGAACATGAAAATAAAATTTTCTGTTGTATTTCTGTGAAGGGCCACAGTCTGCAGAGATCAGATAGCGTGAAATGTTAGGGGGTTTTGCCTTTTTCCTTTCAGGTATGCATATAACATTGGCCTGAAGGAGATGATGCAGGTGCTCAGTAAAGTGATCCTGGAGTTCCCACTGCAGCAGCTGGATGCAAACCTGGACTCCCAGAACTATTTCTCAGCGTTACTTCCTGTGAGTCCTGCTCCATTTGACTCTTCTTTGGGCTTGTCTCCTAGTGTGTAGGAGTCTGTCTGGATGCCCCAGGTAGTTCCTGGCTGAGAGGTCTTTTTGGTTAAGCCTGAAGCCACTTGAACTCCTTGAGTTCATGAGCCTCTTTGTCTTCTATAGAAGTAAAAGTGAACTGAAACTATTGTACCTGCTTGACAGAACTCAGCTGAGACTGTAGGTGTGGGGAGCTCTACTTCAGTACCTATGGTTGTTTCTGTTTCCTGTGTGTGATAGTAGAAGTGCATCACTTTTAGAAGAGAAAAGAGAGGGACTGTTAGAGATGTCTTTACAGGATTGCATTCCAGGAACCTGGTTCCATTCCATCATAAGCCCTGTCCTTGGGGCAGCAGGGAGTGCTCCCTTCCTAATGGGATCCTTTCCAAGGTCTTACTTGTCTGCATACTGTAATTGGTGCCAATTTTTTCCAGCCAAATGCAAAGGCACAATATTGTTTCCTTTGAGCGAAGATAGACTTCTGTTGTGTCTCTAAAGAGAGGGGTTGTATAATTGGGTGAGAGCGATTTCTATTTCCTGACTTAAGGGAGACAAAACAGGGTAGGATCTGCTTTAAAAAGCAGGCAGTCTTATCTTAATGGCTTTGTTGATCCAAACTGAAGCTGTTGCAGTATTTTCATCTCTTTGCTATAGCCCATTTATGTATTTGAGTTTGCAAATTCTACAGGTTACGAAGGTGCTCTTTCAGAATGAATGGGTCTGACACATGTTTGGGAAGGATTAGTTTAATTTTTTTAGGAGATGGAGCTAAAGACGAATGCTAGACATCCTCATAATCCTTTCTCTGAGGAAGTATGTGCTTTCAATTGATGGGGAAGGTGGAAAACTAATTCTTCTTTATGTAGGTGTAAGCATGGCACCTAATTCATCTCCTGGACGTGTGGAGATGCCTTCTGTAGGAAACATCCACGTGAACTGATCTGTTCATCAGATGGCTTAGTGAGATTTTGCTGTTCACTCTGTTTAAATTCTGCTTGCTTTTGTTCATTTTTCCGGACTGTTTTCTTGAATAGCATGTCCTGTCCTTGAAAAGGAGAATTGAAGGTGGAGGACTGAAGAGAACATTAGAGCAGGTGTTAGACTCTAAGTGGAAAGCAGTACATCCAGACAACAGGTTGTGTGGAGTTGGTAGCTGTGTAGGATGGTTTGGTTTTTTTCCAGCTAGGATATGGCATCTCTTCCTGTCTCCCAGATTGGGCTCCTAATCTAGCACGAATAGGTCAGGAGAACTTCACTGCAGCACCCAGTCAGAAGAGATTCTAGTCTGGGATGAAGGATACTATATAAATGCATAATRTTTAGCGTAATTGCCCAAAACCCCTTAGAAGCTAAAGACAATGGAAGTACATGAAGGGCTTACCTCTGGGTAACTTTGTCCATATATATTTCATCATAGGAAAGCTGATGCTYGCGTTTAACAGCAGATACAGCAAATCAACTCACCTTTAGTGAGAAGCGATAATAATCTAAACGTAATATTTAGGGTGACCATGTCATGGACAAGTGGAATTTCTCTAGGCAGGGAATTGTGTGGCATGTGCATTTATGAAACACAAATTACCGTTAGATTTATCAGAGAGAGCCAAGTGTCAAACCAGTTGACCATCATGGCAGCCAGTTTCCGCAGATGCTCCTTTGTAAAGAACAACCAGGAAGTTTCTTAGAGAATCCTTCTCTTGGGCAGTTTTGTGCCTCRGTGTCTTTACTGTGTGCAGAATTGTTGTGCTGGCTTTCTGTGCTGAAATCAGCAGGAAGGCAGTATCCTGGTGAGGTATACTGTTAATGTTCAATTGCATGCATGATGTTAGTCACCGTTACAATAACCCAATATGTTTGAGTTGAGATGTGCCTCTAATGGAGGTAGCAAATTAGCCTTCAAAGGCTTATTAAACAGACATCGATGGTCTTCCTGGGCAGCAGCTTTGTGTATTTACCAACAGTGCTCTGAAGAGAAGAGACCAGTTCTTCGGGCAGAACATGCATGTTTGTACAGCACCTGAAATAGTGGCTTTTCTGCAACTTGTGGTTGCCTAGTTAGTAAAAAGTACACTCCATTAATTTACTAATACTTACTTACACCCTGAGAATCCTGAGCACTAGCTTGGTATAGGTTAGTACATAATGAAAGCATGTAGCTGAAGTGTGTAGCTATGCAGCTAAAACTGCTTCAGTCAATAGTGGTATTAGGCTGAGATCTGCTTATCATGGTTTACATATGGTAAAGTGTTATTTTGTATGAGATGGGGATACTTGCGTTCTGGGAGTGGTGAATATGAGAAGCCCACTGAACTTTACAGAACTGTTTTATGTTTCTCACTTTCTTTGTAGCTCAACTCTGACGAAGAGATGCTGAAGGAAGATGGGTTGCTTGTGTAAGAGTGATGGTAGAGTGGTCCCAGACAGCTCAGGAGGGGAAATTGTGGAAATGCCATAGTTACAATGTATGGTTTGACTTGAAACCACAATACGTGCTCTGAAGTGCTGGGCCCTGAGCATGAAGCTCTTAAGTGTTGCAGCAATTTTAGAAAACAAGCATCCGGTAAAGGATATGCCCATGGGTATTTTTCAGATGAAACATGGAGGCTTGAGAAATAAAGTTATCCAGTTCGATGTATGTCAGGCATCTTGTTTGGCTCTTGAACAAGTTGGAAAGCAGAGATGGTACAGAAAATGAGATCTTTCCTAGAACTGTAGACATGATTTGAGCAAACATGGCTGAAGCTGCTGATAAACTGAGGGCTGTGCTTTTGTTGTCACCGAAGCAGCATCAAACAAGGTTATGTAGGTGAGGATGTCTAAAGGGAGCCGGGGGAGGTAATACAGCAGTTCAGTTTGCTGAGCTGGCCAGGTCTGCACTGCTGCCCAGCAGCTAGCATGTGCAGTGCACCTCTTCAGGTTTCTGGTAGGGAGCCTTACTCTTTTGTAATGTCATGCAAGTGAACGCAACATCGGATCCCTTATTCAGGGACCAAATGGATCTCTGCTTTCACTGAAGCAATTTATGATGAGCACCATCATGCTGTTATGGTGTAACAGGTTGGAATTATAGCTTTGTCCCTTGTGCTTTGCACGTACTTCATGATGGTGTTCTGAGCTGGAGGTAGGGGTAGAATAGGCCTGGTGTCGAGACCTCTTGTCCTTCTGACAAAAGAAAAGTGGATCACAAACCTCTTTGAAGTTGATACAACATCACTGACCAGATCTGATGAAAAATGAATCGACCTGTCAGAGGAATTTGATTGCTTTCTCCAGACTGTAGATTGTTTTGAGAAGTTACCCAGGTAGAGTCAAAGCCTGGAAAGTTATGATGTTATCCATAGGGCTCTTTGTCAGGTATTTTTTCACATTTTTCAGTCTTTTATTCAATCTAAAATAATTGCAAGCTTCTAATTCCCCAGTTCAGATTTTCTTGAAACTCCCAAAACAGCCTCTCTGGTCATACAGGCTCATAGGTGTGTTTTTGCTAGGGGCTCTGTGGGGCTGAGCCCTACTTTCACCATTAGCACCAGTTACAGTACAGTGCATGTTCTCGACCTGAGATGGTGTATTTTTTCTTCTTTCCCTTTCCCAGCAATAGGCATACTGGATTGAGTCCTGGGGTTGTGAGTGTTTATAGCTCTACTTTCTTTATAAACAAATTGCTTTCAGAAACTCAATAACTTCTGGTTAGAATGGTGCCCGCTTATGATTTAAAGGTGTTAACAGAAAGGTATTACAAAATACTTCTTAGCCTGGAAGGAACTTGCTAGTAGCTTTACTACATTTGAGGTGAAGAATTCCAAAGGATAATAAAAATGCAGGAGATGGTTGTAGAGGAGGGAAGAGGATTAAACATTTTGCTAAAGGCTAAAATACTTCCTGGAAATATGCCATGCAACCCTCAGTTTTTTTGTTGTGATACCATGATGATTAGGATCATTCTGTGCTGTTACTGTTGTTCCTTGAGCCAGTTGTTGTACTACTATACAGATCAGTTTGTTTGTACTAATCCCCTTCTTTGTTTCTGCTTGAGGCATGCAAATTCCAGCATGGTTGCATAGCAAATGTGTCTGAAGAGGTGATGGAGTGTAGTACTATAGAGTAGTTGAGCACTATTTCCTAGTAGAGGCTACCTTTGGTAGTCCATGCTAGCCTGGGTTCTAGCTCCGCTACATGTCCTGGAGCTCTCCCTCTGGCAGGGCTACTGCCTGTTAACAATTGTCCTGAACAGAATAATGCTGACTAACCCTGCACGTAGGTGACTCAGCTGCTTCATCACACCCCAAGCCCCTGTGAATTACCTGTTTCCCTTCAAAACAGACCAGATGTGTTCTGTAAGGAGACACTGTTGAAGGCACAGCAAAACAGTGTATCTGTATGGGCATGCCAGGGATGTAGTTGCAGGAATGCCTGCTGTTGAATTAATCCATTTAAAAAGATGTGGAACTCTGATTTAATTTCCTACAGTGTTTTTGTGGAATGGTCTGGTCATGATGTGGCCAATGAGGAATTTTTGTATCTTATCCTAGTTCTGATACCTTTTAAAATTATTATGGACAGGGGTCTAAGTATCTTTATTACCTCCTATCCCAGATTCAGGTCAGTCTGTGCTGCTTTGCAGAGCTTTCCCTGCTGCTTGCTTTCCAGATATGTACAACAAGTGAAAGAGCTGTGGGGGACTCGGACAGAAATACTGTTTGAAGAGGCAGCACCAAAATCATTAAACTAAAGACTTCATAAAAAATAAGCCTTGGAGGAGAGAACTGAGATCAGCTAATAGTGTCACAACTTCTTGCCCTTCATCCTTCCCACCTATTCCCTGCAGCAGACTCCAGGATCCAAACAAGCCTGTAGGCACACAGCAAACGTGTGACTTGCACTTAGGGGCTGCTCCACTGCGTTCCTGTTTTAGGGGTGGCTATTTTGCACTGTCCACTTCTACTCAGCTGGTAATTATCCTGACACTATCTTTTTTTTTCTTTTTTCTTATTTGCTCTTCTGCTTTGAAGGAAAGTTCCACTGAAATGTCAGCTGCTCTGTGGGGGGGGAAGGTTTGAGTAGCATGTATGTGCCTTTCCTTATCGGTCTGCTGTGAAGTGATTTTCTTTGAGTACTAGACTCCGTTAAACACATTTATTGTGATAATCTAGTATTCCATCCAGAGAGGCMAAACCAAGAAAGCTAACGGATATCCTCAAAGCTGCTTAGTAAAACCTGGTCCTATCTGTACATGTGAGACTTAATAGCATCTGTTTCATGGACAGAGTGGGGCAAATACATTAAGTGGTCAGCTGAATGGTTTCTTAAAATGCTTCCCTGGGTCAGTTCCGTAGTGCAACACAGCTGAGAAACAGGGCTGAGTGCACACATCCATCTCATAGCTCAGGAACTCTTCTGTGGTTTTCCTCTGCAGCTGTTGAAGAACTGGACCCCGTTGTTTAAGAACTACATAAAACGGGCGTCAGATCACTTGAATGCCTTATTTGCCATTGAGGAATTCTTCCTGGAACATGACAGTCTCTGCACATCGATAGCTAAAGTGAGTATCTGCTCCCAGCTCTGAGGAGCTGTTTTTGCTAGATTCATGGTGAAATGAATCCTGTTTGCATCATCAGCTTGTCTGCTTTAGAGGAGAGAATTTTGGGGTCTCAGTGGAGAGGGTGTATAGAAAATCCATCTATAACAATTGCTTTAAAAAAAAAAAAAAAAAAGCTCTATGTCTGCCTGTGCCTCTGAGGGAGCACAGCTGAGGGTGAGTATTAATTACCAGCCTGCAGCCTGAAGGGAGCTATTATTTTGCAGCTTCTAACCTAGATGCCCTTGTTATGTGATGCTGGAAGAAGCAAGGCCAGAGGCTTGCTTTAGGAAGAGCTTTACTTCATTTGTCTCTCCATGGTCCCTGGGATCTAACTGCCGAATGGTTTATCCTACTTTAGAGTGCAAAACAAGCAAAGCTGGGAATAAGGGTGGGATTTCTTATTCAGGCTGAGCTAGTTATGAAACTGGGAATAAAGGGGAGGTGACATGTGGCTTATTACCTATCTCCCCGCTTCTGAGAGTTTTCAGTGTATTTCTCCTCACACTCCTTCACAAGTATTTTGTCCCTGTGTTCTTTCTGCCCTATCACACTGAGAGCATTTGACTTGGATTGCAAGTCTTTCCTTTAGCAGTGTCTCAGGAAGCCCCTATCTTTTTTGGAAGAGCTCTCCTAGAGCCTGCTTAACTCTTGGTTCCTCAAGAAAGAGTAATCCTAACTTCTGCTACCAGTGCTTCTGGCTAATGGCAAAGCACTTAGGACTGGAGCCAAAAGCCTTCAGTTTGGTGAGCCAAAATGTCCTTGAATTACAGCAATTGTTTGGCATGTGTCCATTGTTCTAGGGGCCTGGGTTTCCCTGGAGGCTGGGAATTGAAGTGACACTTTATATTTGGAGTTGGCAGCCAGCTTTGTCAGTGCCCTGCCACAAGGAGACCGACTGCAAAGTGCCTGCTCTGCCTGAGCACAAAGGCACCCTGAGAAAGCATGATTGCATCTTACCCTCGCTGCACTGGGCAGGAGTTTGAGCTGATGAATGACCAATTGCTTTGACACCTGCCATAAGGCACTTTTAAGAGAGAACTGGCACGAGGAGGGAGCCTGGGGCAGAGCTGGATACATTCATGCTCTTCTCTGCACATGTCACTGTTGTGCGTATGTGGGCCTGCATAAGAGTTGCTTGTTAGCTCTGCTTTGGGGATGGGTTTTGGGATGCTTTAAAAAGAGAACTTAAGTAACATCTTGAATTGACATCCTCTGTGGTCCTTTGTTGCCCACAGTTCTCAATCATACCCTGCATCCACAGAGCTGAAGCTGATCGGGGTTGAACTTTGACTCATGTGTTATAGCATCTAACTGTCAGGAACATAAGGCTTGGTAGGAGAAGCACAGTTGTTTTTAACAATAAAAGCAAAATGAAGCAGACTGAGTGCCTTCTGTGGAAGATGGAGCTGGGAGACACAGATTATGTGCAAACTTTTTGCTTGGACATGAGCTAGCCCCAAAAGAGTTTATAGAGAGCCCTGTTGCTCTTTTCTAATTGATGCAGGTGTTGATGACATTTTACCAGCTGGAAATTCTGGAAGAAGATGTAATTCTCAATTGGTTCTCTTTGCGGGACACATCTGACAAGGGAAAGCAGCTTCGTAAAAACCAGCGGGTAAGTCCCAAAGGTGTTTAAGGGCTGGGGGGAGCAGAGAGAGACAACAGCTGCTAAAAGAAACTTTGAGTGGAGTTCAGTGCCACTGTCGCCTTCTGTGGAGCAGCTGCCATTGCATGGTAGGCCAGTAATGCACCAGTGCATTGAACACTAAGCAACACAACTTTGTTCTCCAGAACAGACATTTCTGTGTGTTCTGCCATAATCATCCTGTTTGGATGAGGAGTGGAGGTAGTAGGAGAGGGAGATTGTTTTTAGTGGGCTCTGTGTAGCGTGAGGCCAGCACTTTCTGGAGTAGCAGCACGGCTTCTCTAAGCCAACACCCATTTGAAATGGGCTTTAGGCCAATGCCCTGTGTGCTGGCCCCATGCAGTTCCTTTGAAGCTTTCATTCCTGGCTCACCAGTCCCTTCACATGCATTTCTAAGCGTTTGCTGTACTGAGTGGTTTCATTTGGCTTGCGTTGCAAGGAGCATATAAACTTCCCCCCTCCATCAGGCAGAACTTTGTGCTGCAGTTTGGCTGAGCCCTGTTCCAGTTGTCCTCCCTGGATCTGGAAGAAGAGCAGGAGAAAAAAGCCATCTCTGAAGAACTCCAACTTTGTTTAAAACCTTTGCAAAGTCAGCTCTTAGTATAGGTCAGCAGTGCTTTCAGCTGCTTATTTGAGCCCAGTTGAAAGGTAAAATGAGCTGCCTTCTTTATAGCAATTTCTCAGGGAGCAGGTTTTTCCCAGCAGAGTTTTCCTAACATGTCTTAGCTAAGGTGCAGCTGTCATCTCTTCTCCCTCAAGCTCTGAAAAACTCTCAAACTTTTGTCTTTTTGCTGAGTGTTGTGGGGATTGTCTGAGTGGAGGAATCTTCCTCAGGAATCTAATCAGTCTGGGTTTGTCCATGGCATCCCAGTTGTTTTTCATCTAAACTTCTGTTTGTCTCTCCCTCAATCTGCCTCTGTTTCYGTGTCTCCTAGGAACACTCTTTCTCTTTCCTGTGCATGATAGCGGTGCTCACTGACGCAGTGTAGTTGTTGAGCGTTCCCAGCATCTGTTTGGTGTCACTTGTTACCCAATTACATTTCATTCTCTCTGCAGCTCCAGAAGTTTATCCAGTGGCTGGAGGAGGCAGAGGAAGAGTCGTCTGATGGCGACCAAGACTGACATGGTGGCTCAGCATGAGAAGAGGCACTCTCACTGCCTTTCTGGGCCGAGTGGGCAGGGCAAGATCAATGCCAGTGCATGGTGTGTAGATGTGGGGCCTGACATCGAAGTGACTGACAATCCCATCATTAAGTTGTGTGTTCCCAACTTTGCCACTTCCCTCCCTCCCTCACTTGCCCAGTGGCACCTTATGTTAGATGGTTGCAGCCCAGTGTAAAAACCATAAGGGAAAAGCAGGAGGTGGTGATACCTAGAATCCCTCTGGAGCCTGGATATGATATACTATAAGCTATCTTTTGGGAGGTCCTTGTTACTAATACAAAGGGAGCTAACAGATGCAAATGCATACAATGCCCTTATAAATCTAACCATCAGGGTTGTGGAAGAATGGTCATACAGCTAAGTTACTTGGAGCCATTGTTGCTTCTGGAGCTAAGAGAACTCCTGCTGAAGAGACACTGGCAAGGTTGGTGAGCATGTGGATTATGATCTGGAGCGCAGGACTGGGATTCAGGAGTTCTTGTGCCTGGAGAAGACGCAGTTGTCTGAGGATGCCCAAGGCATTTTGCAGCCTAGAAGGCACTTCTGTGATCCTTCCAAAAGGGAAAATCTCTTGCCATCTGCCGTGCTAGGATCTAACACAAGGTTGCACAATAGAGTTGGTAAAACCATGTGTTCCCCCTTCTGTAGAACAGGGGATAATACGTGCTCAGTTCCCCCTGCGGGGGCTGGCTAATCGTGGATGTGCACTGGCCAGTGAAATGTGGTATGGATCACTACATCTTAGATGTGATCTGTCTTCTGTGCATCCCCAGCTTAGCAGACGTGTTTTAGAAAAGTGTCTGTTTCTTTTATTTTTTTATAAAAAGGGTGCAGAGGTGCCTGGCTCCTCCTGCTGCACCAGCTACACTTGTGTTTTTGCTCTGGGGGCACTGACCACACCAGCTGCTTTAAGGAGGATGCAAGTTCCTAAGTTCTGCTCCAGTGTGAAAAGGAGTGAATGGTATTTCCTTCAACGGCACATGCTTTGTGTTTCCACATGATTTCAGTTATACAAGCTTGCTTACTTCATGTCCTTTTATTTATTTGAAAACTTCCCTTCCCTCAGACAGCAGAGAAAGTGCTGCAAACCCACTGTAAAGTTCAGCAGCCGCAGAGCAACTCGGCATGCAGCAGGGAACAAGTGTGCCTCTGGCACTTTGTTGCCAGCACAGACAATGTGTGGCAGCAATAAGGCCTTTAAGAACAGCTTTCTTGGAAGTGTCACTGTGCTGTGTTCTTCCCTGCTCTCAAAGAACAGAGCAAAAAAGGCACAGCGAGAATCAGCTTGTGTTCATAGGTGGGTTTTTTGTTGGATGTGCTGACCTTGCCTCTGCCCCTTCAGGAGGAGCATGGAATAAATCCTTTGCTGGGGGGAAATGCACTGGAGCCGCCCACTCAGGATATTTACTTGGCCGTTCCGTGGTGCCACAATTGTCAGTGAGGGGACAGCGTTGGATGCTGGAGACCAGGGATACTGCCTCTTAAAAACTGATGTTCAGGCAGGGCGATCTTGTGCACTCACACTATCAGTTGCCAGGATTGTACATAAATGTGCTTGTTTTCTGACATTGCAAACTCAGTCTTGTAAATGTTGGGGAAATAGTTGGTATCTGAATTTTCTGTATCTGCCAATATTTAATTCAGGGAGCAAATAAAAACTATCCTGGTGTTACCGGCTTGTTTGTTTTGTTTGACTTTGAATTGTATGTCTCCAGTTGTGGCACGTGCCTGAGCAGGGCTTAACGGGTAAGCTAAATAACACATCGCTTTTTCCTCAAGAGATTTTAAGCACATAATAGGCAGGTAGGAAATCAGCACACCACTGAATTGGTATAAATGGTCAGTGATAACTCATGACCTCACTGTTTACAAGTAGAGAACAGTTTATTAGAACTTCTGAACTTAGAATCCTGAAATGGGTGAGGTTTGGTTTTGTACAGGATTATGTTGCAAAGATGAACCTCAAATCCTGTGATAGCTGTTCTCCTTTGCCATGATGAGAATTAGTGGGAATGCTGGCTGTTAGGTACTGCATTGTGCCCTCCTGATGTTGGGGAGTAAGAACTGGCAGAGAGGGGGAAGGACAGCTACAGAGCTCTTAGTAAAACCATTTCCAAGCCAGCTGCAAGACTTGGTAATTTTAAAATCTCCTTGGACATCTTAACTATTCTTCTCCTTTTACAATGTAAAGATGGCTTAAAAAATAGGTTTAACGTGTAGTTCTGTAAATGGCTTGGTTTTGCCAGAGGCTCCTGATTCTTTGTGCCAAGTAACAATTCCACTTTTGTTTTTTCCACATTCCTTCCTCCTTTGCTCCATAGTAGCCAACTTCTTCATGGTGTGAGCTGCTTTCTTACCCAGGGGTTAAGATCCAAGGGGAGAATGTTGCTCTATGGCCAAATACCCTTATCCTTCAGGCCTCGGTGGTGAGTGTGGTGGGGTGGTTTTACAGGTGCCGAGAACAGAGTAGCAAAAAGGAGACAAAGTAGGACACTTGATATTCTCCAAGGTGGAGTTCTGGCATGGTGCAGCATCCTTACGGGCAGGTAAGTGTATACTTTTTAAAGGAGCATTAATTGCATTGCTTAAGTATAGGGTGGGCTTGATGCTTTCTATTGCTTTCAGTCAAGATTTATATTTGGTTGGAAGACTAGAAATGCCTTTGAGAGCAACCTTCATTGTGCAATCGTTGCTATCCATCTTTTTGAGCAATGTAAGCAGTAAGTATTTTTATTTTTTCTAAGGCCATAGTAGTCAACTTGTCTGACTTCCCATCTGACATGGGTGGATGGATGAATGTCACCTGGTGTTCCTGTATCAAACCCATAACTTCAGTTAACAATGGTGCACCTTTTAGAAAAAGATAATAGTTTTGTGTTGCTTAAAGGTGTAAGTGATGGAATTCAAGTACATCCACCTCTGCTCTGGGCTGTTCTGAGATGCGCTAAAATGCCTGGAGTCTGTTTACTTTGTAAGGAGAAGCAATGCTATCAATGCTGCAATTTTTAAATGTAGACATATGCCAACAGGCTGCTCGGAAACTCTTCCTTGTGGACCTAGAGTGCTCAGCACAATCCCCTACTGCTAATTTCTTTGGCTCTGTGTTCTTAACCTCCGTTCATTAAGAGTGAGTCATACTTCACAAGACCTCTGTGAGCAGTTAAATCAATCTATCGATTGAGTCTATTCAATCACTTGCCTGTTTTAAAAGAAACGGCAGCTGTAACAATGAGATTTCATCTCCTACACCCTGGGGGTGTGTGGCACCCCTCCTCTGGGCTGCATGTGCTCCCCTGGGWGCTCAGCACTTCAGAAAACTGCCCTTTTGGTAACAAAGGCGTCTAACGCATACGATACAGGCTCCAAGGTGCATCCTCAACTGTGCTGGGAGGTGGGCAAGAGAGTGGCCCTGTCAGGGGAAGACTGTAATTCTTTCACATGGGCCCAGCTTTTGGGGCAGGGAGGTGTTGCAAAAAGACTTTAAGATTAGGTCTGTCAGTGTTGACACAATAAGAAATAGCTTAAACTAAACTTTTCCTTTCCTGACCTGGATTCTTCTTTACAGGTATGCCAGCTTTTACCACAGAGCTCCGAGCCTGAGGAAGTGACAATCTTCCAAGAGCTGATGTGGAAACATGGGAGAGCCTCATGCCTCTTACAACTTCTGCTTACCTGAGGTCTTCCCTTGATTTTTTTTTTTTTTTTTTTTTTTTT
>JAYKAV010002977.1:3068758-3148248 GCA_035582835.1 Phoebastria nigripes | reverse complement strand
TAACATTTAATGTCAGATTCTTCACCCAGTCTAGCAGTGCTGCCCAGGTAATTGCTAGCAACGCCTACAGGACTCTTTCATGCATGAGGAGGCTATTTAGCTCACGCCTGCCTGCCAGCCTGAGGAGCTTGGCTCTGTTCCCTATAAGATCTCTCTGGCTCCTCTTCCTACGGCAGGTGAGTCTGGCGCTGAGGGCTGGTGATGTAGTCTCACACCCCGTGCAAACCCACGGTGTGGTTCTTCCTCTGCATTTGTTCCTTCTAATCCAGGACGGTGCAAGGCGGTTCTTGCCCTTCCTGGTGGTGGGTGTTCCCCAAGCTCCGTCCACCCCAGCTTTGCTCTCAGCCACAGCTCCAGGAAACTGCTGATGGAGTCGGTTCCTCGGCGCCCCTTGGGTGCTGGCGAGGTGTCCAGAGGGGAAGCCAGCCAGCCCAAGACTGCTGCGGCACAGAGGCAAGTCCTAGGGGCTGGGGTCACAGCGCTGATGACTGTAGGTAAGAGAGCGATAGGGTCCGGAGAGAGAGAGGATGGGGAAGAAACCACAGAGCCAAGGGCCTGTTGGAGCTGATGTGTGCACAGTTGAAGAGGCCACAGTATGTGGAAAGGAGGATGTTCATGAAGGGCAGAGGAGGGAGTCTGCTTGGTGAGGAAATGAGTCTGGGGAACTTGAAGGGCCACTGTGGTGTCCAGTGCCTGAGTATCAGGGATGGTTGTTGGATGGTGACGAGGGGTTTGGAGGGAAGCCACAGGTGGAGAGGAACTGGGGTGGGAGGTACTGTGTTCCTCTTGTGCGGCAGAGTCCCTGCGTGGGGTGGCCACCAGAGACGGGGTATGGGGAGTTCAAAGGGGTCTGGATATGGGAGGACAGGGTAGAGCAGGATATGCCTCATGTTCTGTAAGCTGTACTCAAGGGGCATGTAGTTGTACAAGGAGCATGGGGAAGGCTGGGAGGTGTATGAAAAAGGACCAGGGCTGCAGAGGTGGAAGGGGAGGCCTGGGCCGTGTACATGAGAAGCAGTGGAGGTTGTGGGACGCAGGAGCACACGTGGCGCAGGAATGACCATGTGTGCGAATCAGCATCAGTGGGTGTAAGAGGGGACAAAAGCTGAATGGGGGTGGGGAGCCTGGGAGGGGTATATGGGCGCGTGCCAGCTAGCACTGGGAATGTGGGTGCATGGGGAGCGCTAGGCTGTATATAAGGGGATGTGGATGTGAAGTAAAAATCCAAACCCATCCACAGGCGGTGGGGCTGTGCATGGCCAGGGAGGTGATGAGGGGTGCAGTCCCGGGGGGGCGTGCATCCAGATGGGGTGCAGCGGGAGCAGCGGTGGATGTATGGCCCTGGGGAGAGGGGTGGATGGGCGCAGGTCAGGGGCTGATGGGGGTCAGTTGCAGCTGGGGGGTCTCATATCAGTGCGGGATCTACCTTGGGGGCAGGGTGCGAGCCCGGATAGTGGCAGGGGTCTGGGTCGAGGATGTGCTGGACCGTGCCCCTCACGGGGTGCCCCTTGAGCCCCGGTCCATCCCGGGGTACCGGCTCCGGGTGCCGGCCCGCCCCGGGCTGCCGGCTGGGGCCCCGGCCCGCCGGCTGGGGCCCCGGCCCGGGTGAGGGCTCGGGCTCGGGCTCGGTCGGCGGCGCGGCCCCCGCGGGGCGCCGGTTCCGGTTCCGGCGGAGCCGGGGCGGCGGGCGGGCGGGGGAGGAGCCGCCGGAGCCCGAGCTTGCGCTCTGGAGCCGGGCGGCGCTGGGACCCGGAGAACAAGGGGCGCGGGGGGACCGGGCGCGCGGAGGCCGCAGCCGGGCCGGGGCGCGGGCAGGGGCCGGGCCGGGCCGGGCGGGGGCCGAGGCCGAGGCGGCGGCCGGGGGTCGCGGGCCGCGCCGGGCCGGGGGCGGAGGAGGAGAGGAGGAGGCGGCGGAGGCCTGGCGGCCGGGCAGGGGCGCCATGGCGGCGGCCGAGACGAAGATCATTTACCACCTGGACGAGCAGGAGACGCCGTACCTGGTGAAGCTGCCGATCCCGGCCGAGCGCGTCACCCTCGGCGACTTCAAGGGCCTCCTCAACCGCCCCAACTACAAGTTCTACTTCAAGTCCATGGACGACGACTTCGGGTGAGCGCGGACCCGGGCCCGGGCCCGGCCCGCCGACCGCCGTGGCGGGGGGAGTCCCCCGTGTCCCCGCGTGGGGGGGCGGGCTCCCGTGGGCCTCCCTGGGGAGCTGTGGGGGGCCCCGCGTGGGGGGTGGGCTGCGTGGGCCTGGCTGGCGACACCCGCCCCGCACACTGCTGGGGGCTGGGGCTGCCTCCCCCCTCCGCCCGGGGAGGGTCCCCCCGGTGGAGCGGGGCTGGGACCCCCGGGGGTGGGGTGGTGCCCTGCGGGACTGGCGGCCCCTCTCGTGCCCGGTCTGGGGAGGGGGACCCACATCCATCCTCCACCCCCATGGCCTTGCCTTGGAGGGGGGCGGGGATGGTGCCCCCCTTGTGCTCTGTCTGGGGGGGGACCCTTGCGTGCACCCTGTCCAGGGGCGCGTGCACCCCCAGTTACCTCACCGGGGGGGGGGGCTGGTGGTGATACCCCCCGGGCACTTTCTCTGGGGCTGGTGGTCCCTGTGTGCTGCCTCTGGGGACAGCCTCCCATTCTCCCTTCCCCCATTAGCTCTGGGGGAAGCTGCCTGCCATGGACTCCTCTGTGGGGGAGCTGGTGGTATCCTCCATGCGCCTTCTCTAGGGTGGCACCCCTATGTCTGCCAGAGGCACCTCAGAGGAGACCATCGTCCCATCTGAGGATCACCCTCTCCCCGTGCTCACTATGGTTGGTCAGCACCTTGCCTGAGAGGGTATCTCCCAGTGCAGCCCACCTTGGGGGTGTATAGGGGTGGCATCCCCGCGCGTATCCGACTCAGGATTGTCGTTCCCYATCTAAAGGGCCTGGGCATCTCCCGCTGTGCCTGCCTGGTGAGGGTGCCCCTTGTTCCCTCCGCCAAGAGGGTGCGGGGGCAGTGCCCCCTCCATCAGCCCTTCCCAGGGAGTGGATATGGGGACAGTTTCATTTTCCTACCATCCATTTTGGGGAGGGCCATCCATTTTGGCAGCTTTGTCCTCCATGTCTCATCTTTGGGAAGAATGGGTGAAGGGGACCAGCTTTCTCATCCCCTGCCTCCATGGAGAAGGAGCGAGAGCTCTCCGCGTGCTGCCCGTCTCTGAGCAAAGGGTGTGTACAAGACCTACTATACCCACGTACGTGTCCCATCCTCAATGTAAGATGTCCCCTGCTCGATCTCTGGGATGGGTCCGTATAGAAGAGGGGTGCAGCCCTGCCTCGCATCCCATCTCCTGYGGGGCAGCTCTCTTCCAACACCAGTATTTTCATCACTTCTTTTGTGATACCCTTTGGTTCCTTCCATCACATGTGGCTGTTTGGAGGTGAGGAGGTATATTCTGTCCCTTGTTTGGATGGTTGTACTGACTGATCTTCTGGGGACCCCCTGCTGTCTCCTATCTTTGTAAAGTCTGTGACTGTTGTGGGGAGCAAGTACCATGTGAAGCCAACTCTCTGTAAGACCCTTTGTTCCCACTCTGTTTTGTCCAGAGTCTTCCTACATCTGAGACTCCTCTAGCCTTTTTGAGGACCTCWGTTTCCATCCTGGAACATAGCTTCTCTTGGCTTCCACAACGTGTGACCCTTTACCATTCCTAGCACTTTGGTATTTGAAAGAGTTTCATGATCCTCCTTTCTCTGGATTTTTTTCCCCCCTCTGAAGATTTAGTGTTTACAGTAGGTCTTGTGTATGGAGGCTGGGACTGCAAAAAGCTTTCAGTTTTATAGTCTTCTTAGTGTCTTCTTATTGCGCCAAATACCTCCCTAGGCTGTGATCTTGGCTCATACCCTACGTTGAACAGGGCTGGGCCTGTTCGGGGCTTGGATGGAGATCAGTGTGGCTGCCTCGGCAGGGGGTGCTCTCCCCTCTGCAGCCAAATTATCCCAGTGCCCAGGTTCCCGTTAGCTTGGGAGGTGCCAGCTTTCAGATCAGGCTTGAAATTTGGAGTCACTCCTTTGACCACAGTCTGGGACACTTTGCCTCCCTAAATTCCTCCTGACCCAGTRGAGAGCTTGAGTGCTCAGAAGCTTCCCCGTTCTCTCCAGGCAAATAGAAGTCTCCAGCCCWCATTCTCCATAAATTTCCTCAGCAATATCAGTTGTCTGTGGATCATTTCCTGTCCCTCAGCTGTTGAGTAGTGTTGGGTGCTACGAAACAGCTGCCTCTTCCCCGTCTCGGAGGGGACCGTGTTCATTGGTGGGAGAAGCGAATTCTCCGTGCATGCTGTTTGTAAACAAATGCTTTGGGATCCTTTGAAATGTTGTTCTTGAAGTGAATTCAAACTTGTCTTGAATGAAACATTGCCATGTGGGTGGGAGAGTGTCTGCGTAACTATAAACAAAGTTTAGTAATAAATAGCAGTGTCTCGCGTTGGGAAGAGGGGTCTGGTGGCAGCAAAGTTCTGCGCTGTGCCTTTTCATCCTCCTCTGTTTCTTTAAGGCTCCACAAGAGGAGGCAGATGGTAGATTAATGAAACTCAATGATAAAGCAGCATAGGGAGTTGTTCTGGATGCTAGCAGGGAGAAGGGAAAATCACTCAGGAAGACGCAGTTAGTTGCGTCAGAAATGCATGGGATGAGATTTTTGTTGGGACCAATTCAGCTAATTCTTCTGGGAAGAGTGAACCTCTCTGGAAGGGAAGGTGCAGCTGAAAGGGGTCGGAAGCTGCGTGTGGGCAGCCTGTTCCTTGGCGAACTCCTGTGTGATGAGTTGCGAAGTTGGAGCAGCACGTGGCAAAGCCTTGTGTGGAACGGAGGGGAGAAAGCCTCTTGTGGTGCCACCATGGATGCCCCATCAGGAAAGCTGTCTTTGCTCCTTTCCAGAGAGCTGAAGAACGTGCTGGTGGTTGGCTGGAGCATGGGGGGGAACAGCCAGACCAGTCCAGCTGCTACCTTGTCTCTGAGAAGCCCTGGAGCCCCAGGCACCACTCGAAATGGAATCATAGAATCATTTAGGTTGGAAAAGACCTTTAAGATCATTGAGTCCAACTGAAATATTTTGTGATCCCTGGTAATTGGTGTCCAGGAGAGCAAGCCATTGGTCTGCAGGGAGAGACAGGGACAGAAGGGCAAGAGGCACCTCAGCTGCTTGACTGTAAATGCATGGGCAATTAATGAAAACCAGGACGAGATTAACGATGGCTGTATTCAGAAGCTGTGTGCCAAGGAAGAGCGTTGCACTCTCACATGTGTATCCCTCTCGGTCCCTTCCCTCAAGATGCCGTCCGCCCAGCATGGGGGATGGCCTGGCTTGTGCTGACAGTTTCTGAGCTGGGCTGGTTTCTGTCAGTTGGGCAGTGTCCAGAAGTAGTACCCAGGGTAAAGCCCCTTCGTGAAAGAGATGAGCTATTAACAATGGATGGCCTTATGGCAGCTGATCAACGAGGAGGAGACCGGCAGATCCAATGGCTCATGCTTTTCGTTAGCGACTGAACCTTTTGCAGGATCCCTGTGGCATAAGACTAAGTTCTCCTCTCATGTCTTGTTGGGAATGGAGGCATCTCACCTTCCAGGGTCAGCTGGAGCAAGACATGGTCCAACGTTTCCTCTCACCTCYGTTGCCCAGACTGAATCTGTTTCTCCCTCTTCCTCCTCTTTCCAGGCTGTGGATCTCCAGCCTGGTATTCCCTTCAGCTCACCCCATCCCCAAGGCAGTATTACAGCCGCAGTCTTGGTGTGTGGGATTTTTCATTCTTTTGTTTATCTTGTTAATATTTGTTTGCTCTGAGAATCAGGGCGGTGATGGAGCAGCTTCAGTGTTTACATCTCCTTGGAAATGTGAACTGAGGCTCCTCTGGGTGGCTGTGGAGTTGTCGGGCTATGCCAGGAGCTAATCCTAGTCAAAGCGCTCAGCCCCAAATTAAGACGACCCCAGAATAGTGTCACCTCTAGGTGGGAAGGAGGAGAAATGAGAAGCTTTTGTGCACTTGATCCTGGGGAGAGGAGCTGTGAGCATCAGGAAGGGTTTCGTTGCCTGGTCTACCCAGCATGTAGTGGGCTACAGCCGCAAATAGAGAATCCAGCCTGAGCCCAGTGGTGTGGAGCAGTGACACAGGGTGCAGATACTTGTGCCCTTGTAGGCTTTGTGTATTGCTAATCCTAGAACTGGAGACATGTGGAGGAGCAAGCAGACTGATGGTGGAAGTATGGCAGTGCATAGATGTGGTACACTCTTCTTGGACCTGAGATACTTTGTGTGGATGTGCTTCGCTGTGAAATGTGGAACTACCTAGGGTAGCCTGCTAATCTTGCCCTCATTAGAGAAGGAAGGGTTTTTCTTCCTACGGCTTGTGTCTTTTTATTCAACATTTTACAGGTAAGATCTGTGTGCTGGTCAGTAGGAGAGAGCCTTAGATCAGTGCAGTGCTATGACCGCTTGTGAGATCCAYGTTCTCCATCAAGCCACCCGCAGGTTTTTCATGGGGTTTTGAAGAGGCTTTGTAATTTCTGTCTTTTTTTGTTCCTAATCTGTAAAAAGGAAATTCTAACAGTGCTCCTGTGCCTTGTTGTGTCCACTTGACACTGTGAGCTTCTTGGGCAAACATTCGTGTGGATCTTAGCATGACAGAGTTCTCAGTTCCATAGAGGTGCTGCAAGAACAGTACTGTAAATTCTCCTGGGGACCTGTGCAGTTGGGAAGGGAACAACCATGCTGATGGTCTGTGGTAGTTTGTAGTTTGCTGGGACGTGGGCTTCAGTGATGTGTAAATTGTTGCCTCCTGCCCAAGCCCATTGTGAGAAATGTACTTGTCTCTGGGCAGCATGGATCTTCTCGCCAGCCAGGTTGTGTGCATGTTTGCCCTAGCTGAACTACTTTTGACTTTTCATCTGGCCAGGTGACTGGTACAACTCTGAGGATATTCTTACATCAATTGAAATGTGGTTTCTTTTGACTCATTTTTTGCTTGTAATTGATGCTGCTCATTTTCTGTCAATCGAAGGGTGTTCCCACAGGGGCATGCTAAAGTTTAAATTAAACTTTTCAAAGCAGTTTCAGTTAAATGAGTGCAATTTGTGCATCCAGGTAAGTCCTTAGCACCTGGCCTGAAGTTCTATCTCATCTTTTTATAAATTCTGGAGTGCCTGAAAGTTTGAATTTCTTCTGTGTGTGGAGAAAGCACTTGGGTGATCATTTTGCTTATCTCCACTTCACTCGGCCACCTCYCCTCTTCCTGGCTGGAGAGCAGAAAGGCCCACTTCTCCTGCAAGGGGACCATCCCTCCCTCCCCATCTCACCTACTCGTTCTGCATTGCCAGGAGGACACCAGYGATTCGAGGTACAGTGATGGGATGGTGCTGCTCGTCCCACCACTGCTGGTTTCTCCCTCTTGCAGGTCTCGATTCCAATTTTAACTTCAGAGCTGTGGTGAGTGATTCCTAGGTCTCAACTGTCAAGTGAAAATTGGTATCCAACTGATCACTAGCCTGGTATCTAATCCAGACCTGCTTAATTATCACCTGCTCTCCAAAGCCGGGTACGAGGCAGTGATTAGGGCAACACTCTGGAGGCAGAACAAAGCGGGCGCTGCTGGAATTCCCAGTGCAGGGGTCAGATGCCGTTGGTATTTGGCGACCTCATCTCCTGCACATGTGCATGGGGAAACGCGTTGACGCTCACTGAAAGGCTGAGTGATTTATTTTTATTGCAGGGTCTTTTTGAAATTGATGCCAGCAGTGACTGTCCTTCTGGCTGGAAGTGTTTGGAGCTGGGGAAGGGATCCTAAACTTAATAAGCAGTGTCAGTCCCTAAGCAGTGGTGAGCCGCTGGCATGGTGCCCCTGCCTTTCCTGCCAGCTCTTTGTAGCGTGAGTTGGGGGAGTTGTTTTATTTTGATTTTTGGAACTTTATTTTTTAAATTTTGAATTGGAAACTCTGCTGTCTGCAGAAGACCTTTGCCTGTCCCATGCCCCTGGTGGAGAGTGTTTCCATGTCAGCGTGGATTTTGTGCAGGGAGAGGTTGGCAAGAGGTCTGTGAGCAAGAGGGCCTCCAAAACTGCATGTGACTCCCTTGCACGCTCACGTCCTTTGTGGTGCTTCTGTCCGAGTGACAGCATTGGCCTGGCTGTGAGGTGGCCGTCACTTTTCTTCATCTTTTGGCCAGTCCCTGTCCTTTCTGTGCRGAGGGCAGCACTTAGTCATGTGAGAGGCCACAGCACCCCATCTCTTGTGCTCCCTGCTCCGGAGAACGCATGGTTCCCTGCCTGCTCACGTGAGATGTGCTGCCCCAGTTAGCTAGGGTCCACCGGAGGTTATTTTTTGGACATTTTGCATGTAGGTTACTGCAGCCTGTGCCTCTGTCTCCTGGGCTGCTGCTGAGGATTTGGCAGAGAGCTGCTAACCACTGTCTGCACTTGTGGTGGGAAGTTCCTGTAATGCTGCCCGTGCTGGGGGGTGGCCCATCGACACTGGAGCTGATCCTGGCTGTAGCTGCTGCTGGAGGCTGTTTCCAAGTGTCGTGGCGGTGGTGGTGGGGGGGCTGCAGCTGTGCCAGGGCTGGGGTGCAGATGGAGAGGGTTAGTTGATGGTATTCGCTCCTTCCCTGGGTTGTATTGTCTGTGCCTGGCAGCGTGTGTCCTGCTGTTCAGACCCAGCTATTACTGACTCCATAGGTGTCCGGCTTTGTCTGTTGTGGTTGGAGCTGTGCTCCAAAGGCCACATTGGATGGCAGTCATAGCCTGGTTTCTTTGCCCAGGGGTGGTGTTCGGAAAGCCAAGTTAGCCAAATCGGGCTGCAGACCAATTTCCCTAAGGCCTTGTCTGTACTATGCAAACAATGAAGCTTTACAACAGCTATTGAACTCTTTTGCAGCTAGAGCTGGTCAGAATTTTTTTTTGACTGAATGTATTTTCTCCCAAAATATGGTGTTATGTTGAAGCCAGCATTTTTCTTGGAGAGGTATTGTTTTCAATTATGTTTTTGATGGGAATGTTTCTTAATTTTAAGCCTCTCTTGTCATCTCTGAAAAAAAGAGAAAGAAAGGTCAAGAAACCTTTGCCCATCCATGAGAAAGCAGCTGTTTTAATGCAGTTCTGTGTTTTGAAATCATCTGGAGGACTCTGGTCCTCCAAATTCCTGCACAGAGCAAAAACCTACCTCGACATCTCAGAAATTGCCATGAAGTAAATCTGTGTGCCCTGACTGTGGTGCAGCTATGCTCCAACGTGGTTCAGTCTCTGAGGTCAAGGCCAAACACCGTTTAAAATGGCTCATAAACCACCATAATCTGGGTCGTGACCTGATCGTTGTTCATGGTTATGGGATGATAGTGGTGACTGCTCAGTCTTCTGGTTCCTGCTGAAATGCAACTTTTGAGAGTTTCATCTAGAACTTCRCCGTTCCCAAATCCCAGACCTTGGCTCACCCGGAGAGTGGGTACTGGATCTTCTGGGTGGTGGCATAAGGAGTGATGTTCCTTCCTACGCAGCTATCATGAGAGCAGAATGGGCAGCTGGGGAGGCAGCATTTCGTAAGGGACTCTGAGAAGGAAGGAGCTGGCTTGTAGGGATGGAGGCAGACAGCCCATGAGCCCAAGGCCCGTGTGCTTGGAGCACTGAGCCTTCAGTAAGTCCCTCTTCTCCAGCATGCTCCTGGCCTCCTTCACCTGTGATTTCCCCACCTGGTCTCCCAGCAGGCAGAGACATCTGGGTCAGGCCTTGTGGCCTGAACTCGTGGCGGTAGTTACCCACCACCATGCTCAGGGAAGGGGATGCTCAGGGAAGAAGGGCGCTGTGAGTGTAAGCAAAGAAAATATGGTTTCCCCTGCAGCTTTTCTGCTGCACAGATGTGTTTGGCTTCAGTCCTCTCTGAGGGTGGGCATCAGGCCCTCCATCTAGACTTGAAGGCTGTATATGTAGAGGTGTAGGGAGCATAGTTAAAATTCCTCAAGTCCTTTTTGAGCTCATGGTACTTAAAGTGGTGGGAAGCCTCTTGCATGTGTGCATGGCAGTTGCTGAACTGTTCTGAGCTGAGGGTATCTGCTGTAATGAAGTGCTACTCCTCCACCCTTGACTGCATCCAAATAGATATAACAGTGTTGTGGTTTAGTATTTGATCTGTGTAAAAGCCCATGAAGGAGAGCTGGGCTTGCAGAACACAGCGGAGACTGCGCCTGCAGGAAATTGCCTTTATGTTGTCGCACCAGCTTTGCATCGTGCTGCACATCTGATGAGGCAGCAGTCAGGGCTGTGTGTTTTTGGTGTTTCCTATTGATTTCCTCCTCTCTCCATCCCTTGTTTGTTATTCGGAGCCTGCCCTTCTGACCTGTGCTGGATGGATGGTGGTTTTCCAGAAGGGGGATGTGGCACCACGTGGCTGTGTTACTGTTTGTCCCGGTGGTGCTGGCTTGTTAGGCAGCAGCTGGCAAGTTAAGTAAAACTTAATCCAGCCGGTGGCTGCCATTGGAAATTTTTGGACTAAATCCTTTTGTGAAGGCTTTTTGGAAGGCATTGAAGTATGGTACAAATCTGGGAATTAGTCTAATCTCTGTGACTTTGCTTTGTCTGTGTGCTTATCTATGTAGTGCCATGGTGGCCTTAGGAGAGTATGTGAGCTTTTGGGCCGTGAATATCACTGTCTCCAAGGACTGCGTTACCTTGCAGAGCTGAAGTATTGGTATCTCCCTGAGCCACTGCTCTGAAGCTCTTGGTTTCACTTGTTTCCATCGCTGTGTTGTTACTGCTGTAGCACTAATACTGAGCCAGGCCAGGAATGGGCTGGAATTCTCTGGAGGCTTTGGCAGGCAGAGATGCCTGGTGCTGACCTTCCTGTGCCGTGTAATCCTGTATCGCAGTGGAGGGTTGGGACTGTTGTGGTTGTTGTATCAGTTATTTATTAAAGGAGATGTGCCAGAGGCATTGTTTTTCCAGTCACAGCTAGCTATTGAAGGCAGCAGAAGCAGCATTTGGGTACCCTGCTCCACTAAGTCCTCTGTGTTGGTTATCCCCTCACTGGGGCATCTGTCCATGTGTCTTGTTGGCTAAAATTTGCTATCTTGCGAGAACTGGAGGAAAAGAAGATACAGTGAGTGGTGA
Organism: Phoebastria nigripes; assembly: GCA_035582835.1. Lineage (NCBI taxonomy): Eukaryota > Metazoa > Chordata > Aves > Procellariiformes > Diomedeidae > Phoebastria > Phoebastria nigripes. The sequence continues at coordinate 3,137,127 of JAYKAV010002977.1, read as the reverse complement.
CTGAATCGCTGCAGTGGGAGTCCATCCTTCTGGTCCCGGCTGAAGATATGCGAGGAAGCCTTCCCCCCTTCAGCTCACGACTTGGAGCAGAGATCTGTTTCTGGGAGAGCTGGCACCATCCGCTGTGTGGGAAGGTCTTTCCTCTGCTGGTTTTTGACCTGCCCCTAGGGTTTGGAGAGGAATTTATTTGCTACATGGCCCCTCTGATTGCTGGCAGCTGTCTCTGTGATAGGCTGGGAATTCAGGGTCTGGGTAACAGAGGCTGTGGGCTTTTCCTTGCTTTCTGATGGCTGGCAGCTCCTGCCATGTACAGGCTGGTTCTGAGGACACTGAGGGTCTGCCAGAGGGGTCTGTGTTTTGGGAGTTCTGGGTTTGCATGGATTATCATGGTGGGGAAGCTGGTGCTAGCACGTTGGCCTGCCCACTCGCTGGGCTTCAACTTTTTCCCCTCAGCATTGCTTTGACCTACTCTGACCTGCTTGAGATTCATGGTCCTTTTGTGTCTCACCATCTGTGAGCAAATAGGTTGTCCCCTGTACACTGCACTGTGCCATGCTGCTGTTGTTGACAACCAGAGCAGTGTCAGAAGTGCGGTGACAAACCTGGCTTTGTGGCCTGACGTGATCAGCAGGGCAGGGGCAGGGAGAAGGCTGCTGCTCTGCTGATGGCTGTTAGCTGGGTTGGCCCCAGGGTGCAGCAGCTTCTCAGATTGAAGCTTTTTTCAGAAGCTGTGATGGATATGCAAACTCCATACTGATGTTTGCATATGGCTAACGAGCTGTCCCAGTTCATTCAGCCCTGCCTAGCTCAACCAGTATTTTAGTGCCATTCGCAGAGAGACTTGCCTGTGGGCTCAGCTGAGGCTGTGCTATACTGGAAGCCCGTATAGGGGCTTAATGCAGGAAGTCTTGCCATTGCACTATGTTCATTTGAATTTTTTCTTACTGCCTTTTGTAGCTCTGAGAAGGGTGGATTTTCATGGGTCTAGCTGCGCAGCTGAGTCCCTTATGGCAGACCTCCCAGTTGTCCTAGACCGGGAGCTCGTAAATGCACCTTTAGGTCCTGAAGGGGCTCCTGTGAGATGGATTTTCCTTCCAGAGTGAAAATGTTTCATTTCAGCTGGGGCCAAAAGGTGGGTTAGTTTGGGAAAACTCTTAAGATTATTCCCTGCCCAGGCATCCTGGAAGCAGCAGAGGAGTTTTGGGGTGGCAACATCTGCTTCAGCTTAGGGTACGCTCTGTCTGGGTTTCCTTGGGGCAGCTCCGACTTACTGCAGAGGTATGTAACATCTATATAGGGTGTGCATGTTGAGTCTGATGTGTCTGAGTTGGGTCGGACTTGAGCAGCATGTGTCTGTGCTTCTGAATCCCCCACGCAGAAACACAGGAGCCTACTACAGCAGTCTTTTTTTTTTTTTTTTTTTTTTTTTTTTTTTTTTTTTTTTTTTTTTTTTTTTTTTTTTTTTNTTTTTTTTTTTTTTTTTTTTTTTTTTTTTTTTTTTTTTTTTTTTTTTTTTTTTTGCCAGTGTGGGACACTTTAAAAATCTTTTGGTGCCTTCATATGACATTATCTTTAGTGCAGTTGGTACCTGTTCTCTGGTAATAGGAAGCTGAATGGCACACGTGCTCTCCCGTGTAGTGAGATGTGTAGACTTGAGGTGGAGACTGTGTCTGGCCATGTTATCTGCAGGGACCAGGTGAGCTCCTGGTTGGTCAACACCTGGTGCTGGCACAAAGTGTTTGTGGTGACTTTATGTGTGACTAAAGGAGAGATGCTTCATGGGAATTTGATGCCAGTATCACAGATAATTAGGAAGCTCAAAATCAGGGTCGTCTTGTAACTTGATTTATCAGCAGATCCACAGACATGGGAAATGGCCCTGTTGCGATAATAATGTGTGACGAGTCTTTCTGGGCTGCTGTTGGGAATCGTTAATATGTAGAGTGACCAGTTCAACACAGTTACCAAGCTCATGGGATATTTACAGACTGCAGACAGGTTGTGCTACCTTCCACTGCGCTTTCCAACCTTGAAGGACCTGGGAGTTGGCAGCTGTGGTTTTTAGACCCTCCATAAGAGGAACATTTCACGTCACGTGTGATGGTGACTTCTGGAGGTCACTGACTGTTATCCAGCCTTTGGTGCAGTTGTCAGAGATGGCAGGTGGGAAGGTTTTGAATGGTATGTGACAGAGTCAGGCCCGGGAGTTCACAGTGTCAAAGAAAGGCAGCAGCTCTGAGTTGGACTTGGTCCTGCAGAGGTGGGCTATGTTGCTGTAGTAATCCAAAGCACCATCCTCTTCTAAATTGTGGGGAAACTTACCCTCTTGTTGAAAAGGCTGCAGATCCCTGGTGTAGAGGCGAGTCCTGGCAGGAGCTGGCCTGAGTTCTGTACATGGCACCTCATGCAGACTATGGACTAATGCCAGTCATCGCTTATAGCTGGGCTGCTGAAACAGAAAAACCTGGCTTGCAGAAAACGCCTTCCTTCCAGATTGAGACCATGGCTTGCACTCTGTTTCAGTAAATCTCTGACACTTCTTTGGAGGAGTCCTAAGCAGGTGATGGTCTCCTGACTGCCTAGATATTGCTTTGTCCAGTGGAACATCCATCAGGTGTCAGGAGGAGTCCTGTGGGCCAGGGCTTTCATAAAGGAAGGAAAAAGAAGTGAGTGTTTTCGTTGCTGAGAGTAAACCAGCAGCACAGTGGAGACAGCTCGCATCTTCTCTGCTTCTTGGCTAATCAGATTCCTTTTAATTTTCAGTAATTGACTGGCTTTATTGCTCTCATCTGCTTTTTGGACCTCTAGTTGAGCGAGTTGTGTACCAGCACATGCTTGGTTTGGTTAGGACTGGAGCATCTTTCTTGTCTCTCTCTTCCAGCAGTTGAACAGTATTTGCTTGTTTGCTGGGTGATGGCTGGAGGGCAAGCTTGGCTGGCCTGGTAAAGGATGCTTGGTAGGAGATTGCTTGTTGTATTGTTCAAGGGCTTGGCCCTGTGTCTTGAAAGGAGTTTGGTGAAGATGACTGGTATTAGCTGAAATAAATGAAGTATATAAAAAAGCTACTAAAATGTGCTCTATTGGCTGTCTCTCTGTATAGGGAATTTCTTGTACCATCCCCTGCACTGACACCATCAAAAGCAGGAGACCGGGTGAAACAGCTAGCCTTCCTCTACCTTTGATTCGTTTTGTCTACTAGTAGACCTATGTAGGAGCTGATCACTTAAACCATTGGTTTTCTCCAAGTTCTTCCTGGCTTGCTGACAATTTCCTGGGAGTGAAGTGAATAGTTCAGGTTGTGCCAAAAATTATCCAGGGCCCAAAGGTGAGGAAGAAAAAGAACACGTGTCCCTGTCCTAGCGATGGCCAGAAATGGTTCTTATGAGTGTTCAGACCCCTCATGCTGTCTGCTGCCTCCTGCATTTTAGGACCAGAGGGACATAGTATCACTGTTTGCCCTTTTTTCAGAGTGCTGCAATAGCCTGGGATCGGGGACAAAGTTCTTTATTTGCCACCATGCAGCTGTTGTGGCTCTGAAAGGCTCTTCTTTGCGTGAGTCCTTCTCATTGTCTTCAGCAAATGTTTTGTGGTGGAACTTAGTTTTGAGCTTTATTAACTCCCTGTTGGTTTTATAGGGGTTCTTTGTATGTCTTATAGACCTAGTTAGCAGAGATGTTGCTGATGGTGGCCCAGCTGGATGCGAAGAGTAGGTGCAGTCATCTAGAGCCTGTTATCCTTCAAGGCCCCTTCCCACCCGGCAGGAGGTTGGGCTAGTTTCCTTGGGAGACTCTTGCAAAGTTGTCTGTGCCAGGAGAGAGTAGTGTGAGCTGGTCAGCGTCTTGACGGCAGGACACGTGTGGAGGCTGCTTTGTCATCTCCTGGTGGAGATCTGTCATTAAATACAAATTAATTGTTAACATGATGGGGGGAAGCAAACCTCACTCCTCCTCCCCACAGACATCTGCCTTGGTCTGTGCCTTCCCAGACCTGCTCTGGAGGTGGCTGGCCAGCAGAAAGGTGCTCCAAGAGCAGAGGGCTGTTGCTGGGCAGGGCTGCTGTGCTGGCAGCCCGGGACAAGGGGGTGCTGGCGAGCAGACTGCTCTGTGGCAGCTCCCTGCTTCCCCAGGTGTGGAAGTCCAAGCTTTCAGACTTTGTTTCCCACCCTCCCCCTCTTCCCGTTTTCCCCCTCTTCTCCTCTCCTTGCTCTCCCGCTGAGTTGATGCTTTTCCAGGAATGAGCTGTACTGCTGGCCCAGCACATTCCACAGCAGCAGCGCTTTCTTGGCAGGAGCCTTGCCTGCTGTTAAGAAAAAGCAGGACTGACTTGGCGTCCCTCAGCTGAGGGCCAGAAAAGGAAGGCCTGGTCCTACCTTCCTCACGGGGCGTAMAGAGCCTTCCCGGACATCGTGCCTCTCTCCCTCGCCTGTTGCATATGAGCTGACATCTCCCCAGCAGTCCCTGGAGTCCTTTACATCTCCTCACTGTTGTCTTAACTGGCGTGAGGTCCCTGGGCATTGCAAAGGGAGCCTGTTGCTTTTCTAGCCAGCCTAGAGAGGGGCGGGTGACTTCTGTGGAGAATTGCAAGGAATTCCCTGTGGGGCCCAGGCACCTCTTCCATGAACTTCTTGATAAGATGTTGTTGCACCCTTTGTGTTTTGCTGCCTGCAGTAGCTGGGTAAACCCTTGTTCCACCTCTCTGCGCAGTCCCTTTCTCTTTGTTGGCAGGAGCTGCTGTGTTGCAGCTCTGCGTTGTGGGCTCTTCCCACCATCTGTACCCAGACGGAGCTAAGCGTCACAGCAGAYCAAGCCTCCTCTGGTTTGCTTGCCATATATATCTCAACATGTATATGAACCATAGCAACTGCATCAGGATTTTACCCTGTCTCATACGCATGTCGCTGTTTGGCTGCCTCTTCGGGCCTGTTTCCTATCCCACCTTGAATACAAGGCCAGCCTTTGGTCACTGCTATGTCTGTGGATGTCTCGGTTCCCTGAAGRTCATTTCTGCAAACATTTAACCTCAAATCCTTCTTTCTCATAATGAGTCCTTGCACTTGTATCCTTGTTTTGGGCCATGCAAGCTCTTAGAGTTGTTGAGGAGCTGCAGCTGAGCTACCAGGGTGAAGATCCTGGCTGGGCTTCTGCTGGGAGTTCCCGTTTGTCCTGATTTCCAATTCAAAGAGACTGAAAGTGTCACTGAACCTTTGGGGGCCTGGAGAATGCTTCCTTTGATGATGTCTCTAAATGTCCTTCTGGGGGTTGGAAGCATTGCTTGGGCAGGGCGGGATTAATTAGTGTGGAGGTGCCTCCTGCAGTCCCCGTGCAGCTTCCTCCTCCCGGTCGGAGGACAGGCCTGTTGGGCTTGTTTGCAGAGCAGTGCTGCAGCCAGATGGTCACTCTGGAGATCAAGGCGGGGGGGGCCGCCAGGGCTCTCGGGCTCACTTCGAAATTAAAGCCTGTAGCTTTGCTTTGATAAGTGCTGCTCCTGGGCAGGCCTGTGAGGTCGGGTGGCTCGTTCCTAAATGCCATTCCTTTTCCAGTCTTTGGACTAGATGAACAGGAGGTCTGTCCTCTGTCAAGGACACCCAGTGATGCCTGTAGGACTGAGCACAGGTCCAGCTGGAGCCAAGCATCTTCTGGACAGGAGGGCTGTGGTTGTCCTGGTGTATGTCCAGTGGAGTGATTACAAATGTGTTGATGAGGGTTTCTTGGGGAAAACAGTTGCCATCTTAGATGTCTGTTCAGCCCCTGCCTGAGTGACTGTGGGGAGAAAGCACAGCAAGCTGTGGGGTGCATGGGGAGGCAGTGGGGCAGCAGTGGTGAGTGTGGTTGAGGGAGGCTGTACAGATTACAACCTGAAAATGAAAGAGGCTGTTCCTGTGCTTTTGCTCATGGGCACAATGTCCCTGATCCTGAGGAGGGCAGGTAGTAGCTTGAAATGGGGTGACCTGCTCCCCAAGGAATCCTTGTAAAGCTCCTTTGATTTGTTAGGAGAGCAGAGGTGGCTTCTCCTGCTGGAATGCAGAGCTGTGTTATTGTTGTGTTAGCAGGACGGCTAGTTTGTGCTTCTTGATTCTTAAAAAAAAAACCCAGGTAAAGACAGTGCTGCAAGGGAGCTCACATTCACATGGGGTGCTGGGACAGACGGGAGGAGGGTCTGACAGAGCTAAACCACCCACAAATCTGTGTTTCCCTTTTTACCCTGTGCTACAGCATAGAGGAGCAGTGGAGAATACGCTGTCTGGGGGCTCGGGAGGGAAGTTAAATGGGAGAGTGACGGTCTCTGTTCGCACTCGGAGAGCCCTTCTCACCCCAGTGCACTGTGCAATTTGTACCCTATGTACTACTCCTCTTCGCACAGGAGGTAAAAATACAGTGAGGAAGATCCGAAGAATGCCCTGGCTTACAGAGACAGACAACTCAAATCCTCTAATCCTGTTTGATGCGTGCTGTTTGCCTGCGAAGCCCAAGGTCTCGCCAGTACACGTGTGTACTCTTTGGTTGGGCCTGTAGCCCTTGGGGGATTGTATCCCCACGGGAAGCACACGTGTCATGTCTGGGCTTAGTCTAACAGGCGAGTATTTCCCATCCAAAATCCCAGCTCTGTCGGAGAATTGTCCTGTCCAACTTTCTCTGCTGGTGAAATGGCTGCAGAGCTCGTCCCTGTGGCCCCAGCATTTGATCTTGCAGAAGGGAGGAGGATTTTGCTCTAGAGCTACGAGATGCTCACATTTGGATAGTAGCACATGAAGGTGCTTCCTTTTGCTATGCAGCATTATTAATCTACACAGTCATTTGGAGACAAGACATCCCTGCCCTAAGGGGTGTGTACTAAAGGTCTTGAAAATGAGATCACATTTCTGGTGTGCAAATCCCTGAAGCTTGCGCTATTGGGTAGAAACGTCTCCTGATGTGTTTCGTTTGTTTGTGTTTTTTCTTTTCTTTTTTTTTGTGGTTCTGTGGGCTGTAGGAGATGGGGGCTGTTAAGGTCAGAGGAGTGACCTACCTACTCTGTGCACTTCTGGGGGGTTGTAATAGACGATTAAGTTTAACATTGAATTTCTGGGCTTTGCAATGTTTGAAAAAATGTTGCTGTTCTGTGAAGGTCTTTCTTCTCAATAATTGAACTAAATGACGGAAACAATCTTACTTTTTTTCATCTGCTCTACTAGCTTTTCATCTTTTTAGTGTGAAATTATCACTGCCTAAGTGTCTTCTCAATCTTTGCACCTCCCCTAATAAGACTCCTTTTCATCCTGGCCATCGAGCTGTCTTGAGGGGTCCCCTTCCCTCACCTCCCTTCTTGGTACTGACCCCCCTAACTCGAGATTCAGCTTTTCTGATCACCGCCGCATCCTGTGATTGCTTCTCTCTGAGTACCCTCCCCATTGCGAGCCCTTAGATAGATGACTTGGGGATGGCACCGCCAGAGACAAGCAGCAATTGCTGCTGAGCTCCAGCCTGCATCCACATCAGAGGTTCAAATCCTCCTGCCGGAGCCTTTGTCAACGCCTCTTGGATTTCTTCTTTCCTTGGGCTCGTGTTACTCCATCTGAGTTCTTTGCTGGGACCCCACTGTGGTTAGCGGGTCCTGCTCAGGAGAGACCAGAGCTGGCTGAAGCTAGAAACTCCCTTGTATCCGCAGCCTCGCCCGGGCTGGAGGCCACCGAGGGGAAACGGGGAGGCTGGGAGCGCAGCAGCTGCGCTGGTAACGGCTGCGCAGCCCGGGGTCTCTGACACGGCGCAGCCGTCTCTGAGGCTTGGGTTTTATGGCCTCCTTTCTCTCCCGTGCATGCTCTCTTGTTCCCCACCTTCCCTTCATTCCTAGGACATGACTCTGTGATATAAAATACCCTCTGATTTCCTGAGCCAGGCTGGGGCTCCCTGGAGAAGGCAGCGTCTGCCTGCCTGTCCCTTGCCTGCCTCTGCATCCTTGTTCCAGGCTGCCAGCTGCTCCCGCCAGCAGGGAGCGGGAGGGAAGCTGGGAGCATGGCATCTTCCCAGGCTGTGGGGAGAGGGTCTGCCGGCTCTTCCGGAGAAGCCAGCGGGAGGGTAGGGATGGAGCCAGGGTTGGAGCTGGGTTTCCTCTGCTTCCCTCCCTGCTGCTGGGGCTGCCCCTTCCCCTCCCCCAGCTGCATGGGAGCAGATGTGCTGCTTGTGTCAGCCCTGGCAGCCCCCTCTGCACACCCCAGCCGGGCTCCTGCAGCAGCCAGAGCCTCGTCCCCTCCTTCTCCCCCCCGGCTTGGCCCCGTGTCGCTGGGGATGGCGGTTGAATCATCCGCCCACTCGGCCTGCCTCCCCTGTAACCCTCCCTCCTCCCTCCTCCCTCCCTCCTGCAGGTCTCTTTGTTGGAAAATTCAAGGCAGATGAGTGCCGGGGAGCGCTGGGCCTGTGGGCCAGGCGCTGAGCCTGCAGCTTGGCCGCAGCACGTCAGCCGGCCCTGGGGACAGGACGGGGGCCGGTGATCGCCCGTTCTGCTGGGTGATTCTCCGTGCGGAGCAGCAGCACTGAGGGGGCTGGACCCACGCTCGCCTGGGCAAGGCTCGGGCTGCCTCTCCATGGAAGGGGTTTTTCCCGGCCACTGTTCTCAGCTGTGTTGTGCCCAGCCCCCATCAGGACTTTAAACATGGGAAAATCTGAAACCAGGCTGCCCTGATGGACGGTAAACTAAAAGCAGTCCCTTTGAAATCAGCCTTGGGCAGATGTTTTCCCTGGGCTGTGGTGGCTCCTGCCAAAAGGAAAGGCTTTTAGAGAACCAAGAGAGCCTGAGCTCCTTCTGGGTCTGCTCTTTTGGGATTCCCGGGTGCAGACCCCATCAGCTGGGGGCTCTTCCCAGCACATTCACAGGATGGTTTTCCCTCCCACCACATCCATGGAACAGTTTCATCTCATGGCTGCCTCCCCACACAACCGCGAAGGAGAAACGTGGCACCGCTCACAGCTCCCCCAGAGGCTGCTCGGTTGGTGGCTTCTGACGTGAACCTGCGGTCTTGTTCGTGTGAGAAGTGTGACTTGAAGAGAGGGGTGAGAGATGGGGGGAGGAAGGCTACAGCTCAGGGCTGAGGCTGGAGAGGAATGCAGGGCGCGAATAGCTGGGACAGTGCAAGGGGTGACAGACGTGAGCAAGGCTGCAGAGGTATTCCTGCTAGGCATGTGCCTGACTCCAGCACTATCAGTTTTTGCTCTGTAGAGTCTAAATATATAATCCATTGTGCTCTGGCATCTGGGTGATAAATAGTGATAAATAATGTAGTGGCTGGGGAAGGAGGGAGAAAACTGCTCCGGGGTGGAGCTGACCCCTGGGATGTCTGGGGCAGCAGCAGGGTAATAGGAACGACAAGGGACCAGCTCTCAGGACAGAAGGAGCTTGTTCTCCATCGGGCATTGCAGTTGAGGGTGGGCAGGGGGTCTTGGGGGTTGGTTTCCTCTGTCCCCACTGAAAGTTCGCTTGTGCTTAGCGGTTGGTCACCTTGACCCTGCAAATATATCACCCTGTCCCTTCACCCACAGGCAGGGCTCTGTGTCCCTGAGCAGGCAGCATGCAGCACTGAAAATTGGCTCTGCCTGAAGTTCTCTCTAGGAATTGGATGAAGTCCAGGCTGCTGGCGACAGTATGAATGGATGCTAGTGCAGCCAGGCCAGGGTGCATGTGTGTGTGTGCTTGGAAGTGAGGAGACAACAACTTGCCTGCATTGGAAAGGGTTGGCGTGGGCACTGAAGAGGATGGGTCCTGGGGAAGACCACCCGTGTTTGATACTCAGGGGCTGCAGAGGCTTTGGGCAAAGGCTGGCACAGGGCATGCTGAAGAAGCATGAAGCCAGCAAGGTTTTAATCCATCCTCACTGCTCTTTTCCTGCTTCTCCATCTGTGCAAGAGGAATTAACGCACATCCTGGGAGTGCATTAGACTGCTCAAACCGTGACCACCTCRTCTGTGCCTTCTGGGGATGGCAAGCATTTGTCTAGTCCCTTTGCTGGCTCTCCAGTTTGGGCAGGGATCGTGAGTGCCAGCTGCCAGCAAAGACATGGCAACGTGCTGCCTTTCACCCCGTGGGACAGCCCTTTGCTGAGCATGCGTGACACTGGAGCAACCAGCGTGGCTGGCAGGGTGGAGCAAGCCTGCTCCCCGGGTTTTGGTCTTCCAGCACTGTTCATTTGCCTTTTGCTGATGCCTTGCGAGTGTTGGCGAGCCTTGCYGTCCTATTTTCAGTGACGGCTTGGGCAGCTGTCGGCGCACCAGCAAGTGCAGCCGGGAGCCCAGAGTACCTGTTTCTCCGGGCCCCAGTGTGCTGCTTCTTGATGGCAGCGCCTGGACTGCGTGTCAGTCTGGGGCAATGGGTCACAGCTCCGCGTCCCACGCTTGCATCCTCTTCGATTCTCCGTGAGTTGGGGACTGGCTTGGGGACCCTTCAGAGCTGTTGATGGGATCCCACCTCTGTGTACTCTGTTAGTTACTTATAAGTTACCTCTTTTAATACATAATTTCCCTTGGTTTCACATTCATTCTTTTGTTCTTTTTCTGTTGGATTCTTTTTCCTCCCAAACATAATTTATTCACTGTTTAGTTACTACATTATTTTTTTAAGCACAGTATGTGTCAAGCTACCTTAGACATAGCTTGGAAGGGGAAATTACTATCACAAACTACTTGTAAGATGTCTTTGTATTAAATAAGAGTGCTTAAAATGTTCTCATTGAGTAGAAAAGAAAATGAGCTTGTTAAAGCCTATTTTGCCATTAAATTTGATTTATCAAAGATGGTATTAATTGAATCTGATGAATTTACAAGTTGTTTTGATTGCAAACTCACTGTGGAAAAAGTATTTAGGTGCCTGGTGATATTTAAAATAGAAAGAATAATAAATTTTCTCTTCAAAGAAAACTGATGTTTTTACTGTTGGGGAAAAAATTTGTCAGTGCTCCCTCCACTGTGAAGACTGATAATAATGTAGCTGTTTGTGTAATGCAGGAACATGACATTGTGGCACAACTATAAAGCTTGAAGTGATGTTGAAATATTATGTACGTAATTAAAAAGCAACAGTAACATTTGGGAGGCAGCATGTTTAATGTATTTTACTTTCATCTATTAGAAATCTCTGGCATAGGTTGTGATTCTTTCAGATCATTATAAAGAGGTTTAAATTATGTATTTCTTTAGAAATAAGCGAACTGGTGGATTTCTTTAGAAATAAGCAAACTGGTGGAAATATGCATCTGAATTTTTTTTTTTTTTTTTTTTGACTGATTAAAATGTGGATTGGGGGATAAAACAGCTGGATGCACATGGGAGAGCCTGTTCTGGCCTTGTCTTCTCCTCTCCAGCCTGCCGATCATGGCTGTGGGCATAGGAAGCTGTAGCCTGGCAGCAGGAGGGAGCTGCCGGTCCTCTCCCTGCCCCGTCCCCAAGCCTGGCCCTGGGCTGCCTGTTGTTGGGTGCAAACACCCGCCTGGGAAAGCCTTTTCCTCTGAAGTCCTGGACCCGGCTCTGACTGCCTCCTCTCCCCTCTGCAGGGTGGTGAAAGAAGAAATCTCGGATGACAATGCCAAGCTTCCCTGCTTCAACGGCCGGGTGGTGTCGTGGGTAAGCAAGCCCCTTGCTTCGGTATCTTGCTACCTGTTTCTGCTCTCTCTGAAAACCACCGTTTGGTTGCATAGTGCCAAGTAAGGCACAGGAACTGCTCCCTATTGATGAAGTGCTGACTGCTAACGAAGCTCATGAGCTGGATTACCACGCTCCAGTCCCTCAGCTGGAGAGGGGGCTGCATGGTGCTGGGTCCCCCGTGCTGGGGAAGATGTGGGATGCCTCTGTGGAGGGCTCGCAGTCACTGATGCCTGGCAGAGGTGACGGTCCCAGCCTGTCCGCAGCGTAACCCGTGTGCCCCTACGGCAGGGTCAGCTTTCCAAGGAAAGTCCTGCTCCGGTGACTGGCGCAAAGGGCTTAAGTGACTTTAGTGCTGGTGAAGCGGCCTGGATTTGACTGCCCTGAAGACTAAAGGTACTGCCTGGGCAGCTGCAGGACAAGCTTCTCCCTCCGTGCCATGCCATGCACATGCTTTGTCCCCTGCCTGCATGCCTCCCTCTGCCCCCAAGGGGACCCTCTTTTTTTGGGTGAGGGGGAGAGGGTATTCAGTCTCCACAACCCGTCATCCCTTTTTCCCCTCTGCTGAGCTGCAGTTTGTGCTGATGGGGGTGTGTGGATCTATGCCAGGAACAGAACCAAGACCCAAGTGCCTTTTTCCAGAGGCCACCAAATAGCCCCTAAACAGTGAAAATCCTCAGCAAATCACGCTAGGTCGGACCTAATGCTTCTTCTATACCTGCACCAAACAGCTAGGCCTCAGCTGGGGGCCATGAAGCAACTGCATTTTGCGAGGGAGGGTGGGGGTAACAGGACCGCGCGGGCAGATGCCCTGCTGCCAGACTGGCTCCTGCTGGGATGCTGGCCAGGGGACCAGTGCCAGGGTGGGGTCCTGCCTGCGGCCCGCACCGGGAGGAGAGGGTGCGCTGGGCTCCCACACAAAGAGCCGGCGGCCGGACGCCTGCCGTCCTCCCTCTAGCGGTTAGCCGAGCCCTGCGGAAAACAGCCTGTCCAGCTCTTGGCCACCATCCCTGCTGCTGCTGCATCTGCCCTGAGACATCTCCTCACCCCTCCATTTCCAGCTGCCTTTTGTTTTCACCTGCTCAGTGGGGAGTCCCAGAGTCTCTGAACCCTTTCCATTGCTCTTTTTTTTACCTGGCGTGCTTTTCCTTGTGGTCCACACATCCATGCAGCCGCTGGCTTTCCTTGTAGGGGCTCTCTGGTTGCTCACTGTGAGTGGCATGGATCCGGTGCAGCTCTATCAGATCTGACGAGGGCACTGTGCTGCTTCTCTGGCGTGCTGGCTCCTTGCAGGGCAGATGTGCCTGGAGTTAGCACCGCTACCAGCTCTTGTGCATAAAGGGTGATGGCAGTCTCGGAGACCTTTATGCACAACTGATGATCCCTTTTTCTATCCCTGCTGAGTCTCCTTGTCCGTGGGTGGTTTGGGGGCTGGAGGGGGGAGCACTTGCTTTGCTGCTTCTGCCAGACAGGCTGGGATGAGGCTATTTTAGGAACTTGGTACTAATTTTAGCTAGAGGGAAAGACGGGGGCTTGGATACAAGCGAATATTTCCTGACAGTGCAAGAGACAGGAAAAGTGCAGGGCGGTTATCAAAACCTTCCCTGGAGGAAATCCCAGCCCCGGGAGTATTAGAGGAAGGCAGCAACAGTCCCCCTGCTCAGGAACACCCCCTCTCCTCTCCTCCTCACTGCTGTTTGACAGCTGCCTGCGGCTAGTTCCCTCTATCCAGATCTGTTTTCCTGGTCTTGCCTTGAGATCTTCAAGCATACAGTGTTATATGACTTTTCCCTAGGGGATGCTGGCCCCTTCCAGCATCTCTTCTCCCCTGTGCTCCTAGGCAGTGGCTGCAAGAGCAAGGATGTGGCCCTCGGGCAGTGGGATGTGTCCTGGGAAGACAAGTCACTAGGAAGGTGCCGGGAGCTGAACCGGGCATGTGCCTGGGGCTTGCTGAAGGGAGGGAAGCTGAGCCGAGTRTGAGACAAGAGCTGGTTAGACAGTTGCGAGAGCAGGAGCCGTTGGGCTTGTCCTGGGGCTTGTGGGACGGGCTCTGCAGCTTTTGGCACCCCAGGGTGCTCTCTGCCCTGTCTGCTGCCTTGGCTGTGGCTTTCTTGGGGCTGCTCTGTCTTCCTTGCCATGGCTGCATCCCTTTCTCTATTCCCAGTGCCTCCCTGGCAGCAGACCTCTCTCCCCCTGTCCTAATGATGATCTGTGGGGTCCATCCCCCCTTTTATCATGGTTTCCCCAGTTCTCAAAGGTGGGCAGGGCACAGCTTTGTGTTTCGTCAGTGATGCTGGGAAGTGCTCAGGACCTGTGTAAATGGGCTGTGCCTCCAGCACCTGGGTTGTCATTTGCTCCTGCCTCCATGTTGCATATGTGGTCCCCTCACCAGCAGGCAGCAGAGTTGCCTCTGCATTACGCTGGGCGTTACAGTTTGGGCAGCAGCTATCAGCTCCTTTCCAGCCCATGTTTCATGATGCTTCTGCCCTGACCCACAGTGGGACATCCCTCACCTCTGTTAGATCAGACCTCTCCTGTGATGGCTGATGGCCTGGCAGTTGGTTCAAGTACCCAGGCTGAGGCCTGACCCCTGTCCTGCTCTCCTCACCTGGACTGGCTCCAGGCTGACCCACAGCCTGTTTTGTCTGGGGCGGATCAAGGTGCTGGGCCGTCGTCCCTCCCTGATACTGGGAGAGAGCCAACCCCCCTGCTTGCCCATGCTGTGCAGGGGACAGACGTGGTGCGGACATGAAGAGCACATTTGAAAGTCCTTAGAGATGGAAATTGATCTTGCCTTGCTCGAGATCTCTAGCCTTTCCCTGGGGACTCGTTCCCTGGCCAGGGCAGGGCTCCTTTCTGGGCCCTGTCACTTCTGCTTTGGGGGACCTGAATGTCTCTTGCAAGGAAGAGGCTTTCTGTTGCTTTCCTGCCTGGCCCTATTGGAATTAGCCCTGCCCAATGCGGCTTGGAAGTGGGGAGAGCACAAACCTGGATAGGGAGTGATGTTGGGGAAACCACTTTCCATTCAGTTCATTTGAGCAATCCTCTGTTTCATCCCACTGGTGAGCCTGTTCCCCCCGGGAGAGGCTCCACCTCATTCCCTGAGCCCTGAAATTTGTGGTTTATCTTAGAGCCAGAGGCACAGATGTAGGTGTGCCTGGGCTGCCCCAAAGCGTGGCTAGTATAAATAGTTCCTGGGGTTTGACCCTTTATTGAATTTATGCACTGGGGAAACTGCTGAGCTTCCCAGAGGTTGGCTGGAGGCTATGCCCAGGCCACTTAGCTGGGCACAAGCTGAAAGTTTGCAAAGTACTTGTGGAAACCAGAAGAAAAAGTCTGTCTTGGAGTCTATTTCAAAGCCAGCCTCAGCCCTGAGCTCTGTTACCCCCAGCTCCCATCATGGGCTGGGAAGGTGAAAGTCCTGCTGTGTCCCACAGCTCAAAGGCAGAGGTGTAGAGGCTGGTAAAATCGAGAAAAGGAATGACATTCTTCCAATGTAAGAAGACTAGGGGAATCCACTTCTTGCCACAGGACATGTGCTAAGGGTTACCTGAGCATAAAAATTGTGCAGTGTGGGTGTGCAGATGATGTCAGAGTCTCCAAGCAGGGCTGTCAGCCACCCGGACTTCACCGCGGGGTCAGGAATTCCTGAGCCACAAATAACCGGCGTCGGAGAAGGCGTTGAGGGGGAATGTTGCTACATGCTTGGCCTGTTCCATACCCGCTCCTGGGCATCTGCTCTTGTCCACTGTCAGAGATGAGATCCTGGGCCAGGCAGGCTTTTAGCCAGCTCATTTGGCCACTCTTGTAAACGTTTTCCCAGTGCCTCAGCCATTTCATTCTCTGTCTCTCGTCCCTCCAGCTGGTGTCTGCAGAGGGTTCCCATTCAGATGCTGGCTCAGTCTGTGCCGATAACCAAACAGAGCTGCCACCCTCCATGGAGCGCACGGGAGGAATTGGAGACTCCAGGCCCCCCTCTTTCCAGTAAGTTACCTGGACACCTATCCTGGTTTCCGAGGGACCCACAGTGATTTTGCTGTAAATCTGGACCAGGGGCTGGGACACTCCTACCCAAATTGGCAGGGATCACAGCCAGCCAGAGGGGAGGAGGATGGGGCTGGGATCAGATTCGAAGTGGAGCTGCATTATTCAACAAGCAAGGGCATGCTGAAAATAGTGCAGGGAAGTTGGCAAAGAGCTGGCACAGCTTCCCCCAGTCCCTTGCCCTGCACTCATAGATGTGCTGTGGTTGTTCCTCACTGTCTCTGCTCCTGTCCCTCAAGAAGGAGACAGCTGATGGCTGGAGGCTCATGCTGGCCAGCACAGAGTAGAGAGAGCCTGCTTAAGTTGTTCCCTGTTGGACATATTTGTTCCTTTTATCTCATCGCAGCCCTAACACTGGGGGGAGTCGGGAAAACTTGGACAATGAGACAGAGACAGACTCAGTGGTGTCGTCGCAAAGGGAACGACCTCGTCGGAAAGATGGGCCTGAGCATGGTGAGTGTTGATAACATGGCAAGAGCTCTGCAGGGCATGGCTGGGGCACAGTGGGGGCACCAGCTCCAGCCATGGAGCAGCTCTCTCTGCTCTGCAGAACCTTCCCAGCTTAGAAGGGCTGTTCAGTGATCTGAGGCCATACCCTCACGTTGGAGGCAGGAGCTAACACCTGTGTTGTATCAGAGCTTGGTGTTGAAACCTTTGGGGGCAAAGGAGGTATCTCCTGTAGAAGCCTCAAAAGCAGGAGACAGCAGTGCCTCAGTCCTTCTTAGTTGAAAAGCAGAGTGTGCTGTGGCCTTGCTACTCCGTGCTGCTTCTTGCTCTGCCAAGGAACCAGCTGCAAATCTTCCATGACTTTAGCAGCATTATTCCTAGTGGCCCATAAGCCTCTTCCCCAACCTGTAGTGATAGAAGAGGTATCCCACAGAAGATAGATCTGATCCCAGGGTGGACTCAGAGCTGGCCAGCACTAGATGGGATTGTCTGATGGCCAGTTTCATCCTGGGAACGTTGCTGTGAGCCCTGTGGGAAGGAAAGGGGTTGTTTCCCTGTGGTCTGTCTCAAGCACACTGGGTCTTGTCTTTTCATAGCACCCAGGGTGAATGGGACAGTGAAGGGAGAGCGGCGCCGAGACCTGGGCGGGTACGAGAGCTCCTCCACGCTCATGAGCAGTGAGCTGGAGACCACCAGCTTCTTTGATTCAGATGAAGATGACTCCACCAGCAGGTAGGAGAGCTTATGTCTTGGAGGAACACTAGCTTCCCCCTKCCTCCCAGCACAGAGAGATGCCTTTGCAGGGCGCAGTAATCCTGGGCTCCAGGGTCCTTGCTCAGACCTGCCTCTGTCTCAAGTCTCACCCAGCAGCCCCCTCTGCTATTGTCTGTACCCCACGTATATGTTCTGCCCCACTGCCCCTGCAATCCTCTATTCCCTGTGCCGTTTCTGTGGCTCTCTTGCTGCCAGAGCCACCACACTGGCAGCAGCAGAGCTGACTCTCGCTTTTGCCTCTAGGTTTAGCAGTTCGACAGAGCAAAGCAGTGCTTCCCGTCTAATGAGGAGGCACAAGCGACGCCGGCGGAAACAGAAGGCTCCACGCATTGAGCGGGTACCCAGGGGCTGGGTATCCTGGGGAGGGCAATGCAGGGCAAGGTGGGCTGCCTGGTGGATCTCTCTGCTCAGGGCTCCAGGGCTGATCAGGGATTTGGCTGTGTTTGCTGTGGGCACAGCTGGGGACAGGTGGTGTCCAAGTGCTGAGACTTCATAAAGTGCTGGAAGCCTTTCCCAAGCCAATGTAGCCTCAAGACCTGGGACCACAGACTTTGTCCTGGCTGTGGAGAGGTCATAAGGACTGTGACAGATGCCCTCTGGCTCTGCAAAGCTCCCCAAGCATAAGGCTGGAGTTGTGGGTGGTGGCTGTGGTGCCACAGGGAGTGGCAGGGAGCACAAGTGGAGAGGGAGCTGGGGCTGGGAATGTTACTGAGGCACAGGAGGACATCTCATGTTTCACTTATGTTGCAGTCATCGTCCTTCAGCAGCATCACAGACTCCACCATGTCCCTGAACATCATCACGGTCACGCTGAACATGGGTGAGTGGGAGGTGTGCATGGAGCCTGCAGTCCTTCCAGAGCGAGATTGGGTGGCAGAGAGGGAACTAGGGAGGGGGCAAAGAGAACACATGCGGGGAGGAGTGAAGAGATGGTTTCTGTAGGAAAGTGGCTTGTCTTGAAGCACTGATCTCTCGAGAGTTTCTCTGCATCCCAGGACATCTCTCTGGGACAGGGGTGCAAGCAACCATCATTAGCACGTGGTTTGTCTGAGGTTAGGGCTGCTTGTGCCAGCTACTTTATGGTGTCTTACTTGTTTCTCTTTCCGTCCCTGCAGAGAAATACAACTTCCTGGGCATTTCTATTGTGGGACAGAGCAATGAGCGTGGGGATGGAGGCATTTACATTGGCTCTATCATGAAGGGCGGCGCTGTGGCAGCTGATGGCAGGATTGAGCCAGGAGACATGCTCTTGCAGGTACTTCACGCCCACATACCTCCATCTTTGGGCCTGGGAAAGCAGTAAGAAAAGACCCAGAAGCCTCCCTGCGCACTTTGGCAGGCTAAACCCAGGAAGCTGTGCTTGGAAGAGGGAAGCTGAGTCACTGCTGAGCCGAGTGGGGAGCTCAGCCTCTAGTCACATCTCTGGGACTGAGCTCTTTGTGTTGTTTGCAGGTAAATGACATCAACTTTGAGAACATGAGCAACGACGATGCTGTGCGGGTGCTGAGGGAGATTGTGCACAAGCCGGGGTAAGTACTCAAGTTGTTCCTTACCTCCATGGGCAGCTGTACAGTGTGTGCTTGGGGTGTGTGAGTCGTGTCTTCCAGCCACCTCTGCCAGTGGCTCTGCCAGCAGCTCTGCAGAAGCTCAGAACTTATGTTTTTGGTGTTGCTTTGATTCCTGGGTTTTCATGCCCAAAGCAGGAATTGCAGCCAACAGAATGGTGGTGAATTGGGGTCTGTGCCCCTTTTTTGTGAGGATGTCGTGTCATTAGGGTCATCAGCAACCCTCAGCAGGGTCATGTCATTTTGTCCATGCCACTAAGGAAATCTGTAGCTGGAGGGGGACAAGGGCACTTTACTGGCAGCTTCTCCCTGTCTCACAGGAGAGAGCCAGCATACAGCATCCACTGATCACGCAGGGATTTGTGCCACTGGGCTCTTGTTCTAACTCTCGCCTTTTTGTTGCAGGCCCATCACCCTGACGGTGGCCAAGTGCTGGGACCCCAGCCCCCGGGGCTGCTTCTCGTTACCCAGGAGTAAGTGGATAGCTGACCCACCCTTAACGCTGGTGCCCAGCTCATGTGAGAGCCCTGCCTTAAGCACTTACTTGGTTGTTGTCTTGTTCCTCCCCTGTGTGTGTGACTCCATGTGGCACTGAATTGGGGTTTGATGGGGTTTCAGCTCTCCTGTTAGGAGGCTGCTATGTCCTATTCCCAGGCCAAAATGCCCATAAGCCCAGCCCTCCTTCCCACATCACGCTGGGGACGCGTTTCACTGGGGCAGGGGGGTCACTTGCTCGGGGCGCCAGAGGAAAGAGAAACCCCCCCTTGAGCCATAGGGGGATCTCTCCCTCTGCACCTCTCCTGCTGACCCTCCCTCTCTTCTTTCTCTCCCAGTTGCTCCCCAGCGGATCTGGGCTGGGCCAGACTCTCCATGCTCCGATCCGGGTGAGTCCCGGCAGATGCTGGGGATGGAATGGGCTGCACTGAGTCCCTGTCCCTCCCCAGAGGTTGATTTGATGAGGGGATAATTTCTTATAGCTACTGACTGACTCTTTCTTCACTGCAGGTGAGCCCATCCGGCCCATCGACCCRGCAGCCTGGGTGTCTCACACGGCAGCGATGACTGGCACCTACCCAGCGTACGGTATGAGTCCATCCATGAGCACAATCACTTCCACCAGCTCCTCCATCACCAGCTCCATCCCAGAGACCGAACGTAAGTCCTTGTGCCTCCGTGCTCCACCCGCTGCACGGCTTCCTCGCCTTCACTGTGCTGTAAAGGGAGCAATACATCTGCTTGGGGACAGCTGGGATGGGCAAGGTCTGCCCTGCCAGGGGACTAAGAGGGAGGCAGCTCTCACCAGGCAGGCGCTTGGATTAGTTGGAGTTCTGGCTGGGTGAATTAATACCACCTTTTTCAGCCTTCTACGTAAGGAGAGTAGAAGAGCCTGGGTGCAATCTGGGAGCTGTGGCAGGTGCAAAGGAAAGGCTCAGAGCAGTCAGGGGTTACCGGCTGAGAGTGCCGTACCAGAGGGAGTCAGCTTGTCCCTGGAGCAATTGCCCTCCGAGACAGCAGATAGGGCAGGATGGAGGTAGCTGGGAGCAAAGAGTCTTGCAGTGGGGCAGGGTCCTGCCGAGCACAGGACTCTTTTGGTTGCTTTCTGAAGGTTTTGGGTGATTCTAGTATACAGAGCCCTGAAGCAAGGGTCTAGAGAGCTGGGGCAAAAAGCCAGGAGTTTGTTCTAAGTTTGTGAGGAGCAGAGAGTTCCCTTGCTGGGCTGTGTGGGCTCAGTTGGCAGCTTTTGGATCTCAGCTGCTTGCGACTGGTTGGAAGGAAGGGGACTCTAGCCTGGGTTTCGCACAAGGTGAAATGGCTGACATGGGAAGGGGGAGGGTTACACAGCATGCACCCCAAGGCTGTCTGCGATGTATTGTCCCCTGGCCCATTCCTCCTGTGTGTGATGCTTCCATGTAGCCCTGTTGTCTTTTCTGTCCCCTCTCATCTCTGCTTCCCTTCCCTTYGTCCACACCACAGGTCTCGATGACTTTCACCTGTCCATCCACAGCGACATGGCCACCATTGTCAAAGCCATGGCCTCACCAGAGTCAGGCCTGGAGGTGCGTGACCGCATGTGGCTGAAGATCACCATCCCCAATGCCTTCATTGGTAAGAGACTGTGCTGCCTGCAGCAGAGGCAGGGAGTGGGGAATGGGTGGCCTGTTTTCCAAGCAGATGCCCAAGAAGCATCTCTGTCACCATAAACTGTTGACCAGGCCAGAGTCACAAATTGAACCTTTGGCTGCGCAGTCCCTTTTCACCTTTTGGCCCACTTTGTCTTGGCTCCAGTGTGGCCCACTGCCTCAAGGGCCACTGTCTTCCTCTCTGTTGCTGTATTTAACTCTGATGTTTGGTGGCAGGTTCGGATGTGGTGGATTGGCTCTATCACCATGTGGAGGGCTTTACAGACCGTCGTGAATCCCGCAAATATGCCAGCAATCTGCTGAAGGCTGGCTACATCCGACACACCGTGAACAAGATCACCTTCTCGGAGCAATGCTATTACATCTTCGGGGACCTCTGTGGAAGTATGGCACTTGGCGTGGGTGAGAGGGAGAGGATGGAGGGGGGTTGAAGTCCTGCAGAGCCCTGCTAACACTGTGGGGATGTAGCTACCACCATTGCCATCAGGCTGGGACCCTTGTTCTAAAGACCCTGTGAGAGAGTGAGGAAGAATATCCCAGCTCCCTTGTCATGCTGCTGGGCTGGTGAAGTTGGAGGATGACACTGTCACCTACTGTGTGATCTTTTCTCCTGGGCAGCCATAGCAGAGTCTTAGCCTTTACTGACTTTGTCTCCAGGCTCTGAACTTCCAGTGCCGGCAAGGGGGTGGTGCTCAGACAACTGGGTTCTGCTCAAATAAGAGGGATGGGGGGAAGTAATTGGCAGGGTGAGCTGTAGCTCTGATGGGATCCTTTCCTGCCAAGCTGGTCTCTGTATTAGAGCGGCAGCTCGGACTTGCACAGCCTGGCTATTGTCCAGCCAGGAAGCACAAATGGTTGCATTGACTAGCAGGGAGAGTGACAGCTTCTTGCATGTCTGTGTGTACCCCATCCTTGTCCATCAGTGAGGGTGGACAGGGAGCTTCTTCATCACACGTGGTGGTCTTTCCGCTTGGATTAACCCCTCTTCTCTGCTTTCTTGCAGACATGGCTAATCTTTCTCTTCACGATCACGATGGCTCCAGCGGCGCCTCCGATCAGGACACTTTGGCTCCGCTCCCCCACCCAGGAGCCGCACCCTGGCCTATGGCTTTCCCGTATCAGTATCCACCACCTCAYCCATACAACCCCCATCCCGGCTTCCCTGACCCAGGCTACAGCTACGGAGGGGGCAGTGCAGGCAGCCAGCACAGTGAAGGTGAGTGAAAAGGACTAAAATATGCCTGCAGGTGGGCAGATGCCCTGTTCAGTACAGGGAAGCAGCAGGAAAAGGCTGCTTAGGCAAGGCCCTATGTGGGGGGGGAGCCAGGGCAAAAGCCATCTCAGAAGGGTTGTGGGACTCAGAGTTGAAAGGAGATTGAGAGCACAGACTGTGCTGGCGGATGGCTGTGCCGCAGCGTGCTGTAGTACTCTCTTGGCTAGAGGAGCATCCTTTCTTCCTGGCTTGTCTGAGCTGTCATCTAACCTTGCCTCATGCGCTTCGCAGGGAGCCGGAGCAGCGGTTCCAATCGAAGTGGCAGCGAGAGGAGGAAGGAGAGAGAGAAGACTGGGGAGTCCAAGTCAGGCGGCAGCGGGAGCGAGTCAGACCACACCACGAGGAGCAGCATGCGGCGTGAGCGTGCGGCCAGTGAGCGCTCGGTGCCGGCCAGCCAGCACAGCCAGCGTAGCCAGCACTCTCTGGCTCACAGCATCCGCAGCCACCACAGCCAGCAGTCATACGGGCCACCCGGCCTCCCCCCTCTCTTCAGCCCCCCCATGTTGCTGATGCCTCCACCGCCTTCAGCCATGGGGCCCCCTGGGGCACCACCAGGCCGTGACCTGGCCTCTGTGCCCCCCGAACTGACAGCCAGTAGACAGTCCTTCCGAATGGCCATGGGCAACCCCAGTGAGTTCTTTGTGGATGTAATGTGAAGCGCCCGTCCCCTGTCTGTCTGCTGCCCCTCCTTCCCCCCTCCATCCCCGTCGTTTGTCTCCTAGGACCAGCCCTGGCTTCACCCCTTGTTTTTTGGGTTTTGTTTTTTTGGTTTGTTTTTTTTGTTTTTTTTTKTTTTGTTTTGTTTTGTTTTTGGTCTTGATAACGAAAAGAAAAAAGGGAAAAAAAATAATAAATGGAACTAAACCTTGATTCTAATCCCTCCTCGAGCGGGGTGGACGGGCCTGGCGGGCCTGCTGGGTGCTGCCAGCCCATCCCGCCACCAGACTTGTGTATTGCCGATGGTAATTCCCTCCTGCCGTCCTCTCTAACCCCATTAATCCGCATCCGTCCCAGCGCCCTGTGCTGCTTGCCCGTGTGTCGCTGCTGCCTCGGTCCTTCCACCCTAAACATCTCTTCTTTCTTTTCACCCTTTTGTGTTTCTTCTATCAAGCAGCAAAGAATTACGGGGTGTTTGACTTTCTCTGAGCCTGCCGCCCGTGGGGGGGAGAGCTGGAGCGTGGCGTGGCCCGACAGGAGGACACGGAGCTCCAAGGGCGCTGGGCACGCATGGCGCTGAAGATGCCTTCTTTCCTCCCCCTTGCGGAAGACGCCCTGCCCTTCCTGCAGCCCTGAGAGGGGAGCAGGGACCAGCCTTATATATGCGTTTTAAATCCCGTTGTAGTTGCCTTTTGGCTAATGCATGAATGTTCCAGGGCTTCAGTGCCTCCAGGGGGTGGAGGGATGCTGCCACTTCCCTCTTGCCTCCCTCCTCTTGCCCACGTATTGGGCCAGGTCCAAGCCTGGCACTGCCCCATGGCAGGACCCTCATTCACCTTGCCCGGGCCACGAGTCTCGGGGCTGGGGCTGTACCTCTGCATTCAGCCCGGAGTGGTGGTGGGTGCCTGCGCAAAGGCTTGCGTGACTTGGGGCCCTGCACCTGCCCTTGGGTACTCGCGGGGGATTTAAGGGCAGCGTTCTGCTTCCTCCATCCTGCTCTTTGCCCTCCTGCCTGCGATACACTGCTGCATGTCCCGTTTTTAGGGACTGTCCCATGCCTGGGTCTGGCAGCTGTGGCCTTTTCCCTCCTGCTGTCGTGCTACTGCTCAGCAATGTGACATCTTCAAGGGCCTGGATGGAGTTAGAAGGCGAGGGAGGGGTGCAACTGGTTCGCTTTCACGCTTTGGGGAAACGTGGAGGTCCCCTGTATTTGCCCTATGAAGGGCCTGAGTCTGCCTCCCCCTCTGCCCAGTGCCACGAGCGCTGCTGACCTGGCTGCGGGGAGGGATGAGGCCCTGGGTCGGAGCTGGGACAGCCCCGCTCCCTCCGGGCTGTGAGCAGCACCTGGCGGCAACACAAGCTCTCCGCGGAGGGAGGCTGCAGCCTGAACCGTGGCCTCGGGGCTCGGTGCCCGCAGATGCGTCAGGACAGTTGAGTCCGTTTGCTCTGGCAGTCGCTGCCCTTTTTCCTTCCTCTTCTGGGTACTCGGAGACGTGCCTCGGGCTGGGGACAGCCCCCTTCCCCATGCCCAGGGCCGAGCACGGTACGGTACAGACACGCTCGACCCTGCTCCTGTTGGTGCTGGCGCCCCGGCGCCTTCTCCCACTGCCGCGCCGTGGCTTTCTCTGCAGGCGTTGCCTCCTTTTGTCTTTCTTGTGTTTGCAGTTTTTATAAGCTGGAGATGAAATGTATTTTGCTCCTCGGGGGGTCTGCGTTGCCCCTGCAACCCCTCTGCCAGCTCTCACATGCCATCAGTTCATCTCCCCGTGACTCCCTAAAGCCTCTCCTTTCCCTCTGCCTGCCGGAGTCAGCCTGCCCAGTGCCCGCTCTCTGCCATCCTCCTGTCCCCCCAGTCTCGGCACCAGCAAGCTGCTGCCTGTCCCCCCCCCCTCTCCTGATGCAACCCAGCAGCCTCCTTGGCCACTGCTCACGCCCTTGCCCTACCCTGCCCGCTGGGTTTTATAAAAACAAAACCAATCTCCTTGTTTTTATTTATAAACATAGTTTTATTGGACTCCTGCCTTGTGTTGGGTTTTTTTTTCAGCCTCCTTTTCTGTCCTCCTGCCTTTCGCTCTGCAGCGAGATCCCAGCGGGGCGAGGGCACCCTGTGCCTGAGCCTGTTTTCCAACTGACTCTTCCCGGGGTGCCGAGGGCTGTTGCGATCTGGGCCTGCGCTGGGTCCGGCCTCCCGCCGCCGCCGCCGCTCTCCGGTGCGGGGCCTGGCCGCAGGCGCCCGGTGCTCCCTGGGTCTCCCGTTTCCAGCGGGCGCGCTTGGGGGAGAATCGGGGGCGGGTCTGCCAGCGGGCGCTGGCTCGGCGCTTGGTGCAGCCCCCCTCGGCAGCGGTGCGAGGAGGGGGAGCCCCGGGGGGGGCCTGTGCGTGGGGCCAGCGCCCTGGGCGGTGCTGGGGCGGTGGGAGCCAGCAGCCCCGTGGAAGGGCACGGCGACTTCAGGCCTCTACGGGGGGAAGAGCAGCCTCCCTGCCCGGTCGCACCCCGGTGCCCTACAGGCGGTCCCCACGCGGACCGGGGAGGAGGGGAGGGCTCACGCCCGGAGCCCCGGCGCTGCCGCTCGCCCCTCGAGTGGGCACGGCGGCCACGCCGCCTCCCCTCCCCGGACTACAACTCCCAGCGCGCACCGCGCCGCAGGACTACAACTCCCGGCAGGCTCCGCGCGGGATTGTCCTTCCCGCCCCCGCCGAGCGGCGCCGCCGGAGGCCGAGCCCCGCCTCCCCGCGGTGGCGCATGCGCGGCGGCGGCGGGACGCGGGCGGGGCATGCGCGGCGGCGGCTCTGCAGTGATAGGGGGGGCGCGGAGGGAAGGGGGGGCGGCGGCCGCCATCTTGGGCGCTGGGCAGCGAGCGGCGGCGGGCAGCGGCAGGTGAGGTGCCCAGGGCTGTCCTCCCGCTCCCCAGCGGGGCGTGCGGCCCGCTTCCCTTCTCTGGGCGGCTTCCTGCGGCGGCGCTCGCTCTGCGACTGCGCCTGGGCGGTGGCCGAGCTGCCGCGGGTGGCGGCTCCCTCGGCGCTCGCCAGGGGTAGGGGTCCGTGGGCCTACTCCGTGGGGCGCGGTGCGGCCCTGACAGGCTTGGGGGGGGGGGGCCCTCCTGCGGGGCGAGGTCCCTCGCCGGCTGCCCTTGAGGAGGGGCGCGGGAGTGCCCCCCGGAGCCGGGCTGGCCCTTGYGGAGCCGTGTAGGAGGGAAGCGGGGCTCTCCTGGGGGGGCTTTTCCTCAGCCCCCCGTGAAGAGGTGCTGGGCGACCCTAGCCCCGCCGGAGCTGGCTCATCCGCTGGCACGTTGCTTAGGGGTGAGGGGGTTTGTTAGTTGCTTGTGTTAATTAGCTGTCTGTCTAGAATACCTGGGGTGGCAGCCCTGTGGTGCTGAACCGGGTGAGGGTGGGGACAGAGTCAAGCTCTGTGTGTGGCACAGGACGCCAAGGGAAGGCCTGCACCGATGTGCTAGGTCAGCCTGAGCAAAGGTCTTGTAGTCAGATCGGGCAGGAACTTTCCCTAAAATTATTTGCCTGTACTACTGATACAAACGTGMATTGGCTAGGTCATGGCTTGCACCCTCTAGCTTCCTCCCTGGAAAACCTGCTGAGGCAGAACGTAGCGCTGCTGATGCTAAACTGTGCTTGTTCTGAGGCTCAAAACGGGCTCTTATCCAATGGCTCTTCTAGATGTGTTTCCACTTCCATTCTTCCCTGGGCTAGGTTTTTGGATTCAGTAAAGCTGCAGGAAATGCAGCCTCTGCTTATCGTCCAGTGCAGTTGACTTCTCTCCCAGCTAGGAAATGACTCGCTTTTGATCTAGTCTTCTCCCTATAAGYTGTGTGATTCCATGATCTGTTTTCGGCTTGCTTTAGTATGACAAAGCTGCTATCAACTTTTAGCCTCAGGCTGCCAAAATCTGAGCCTGGAACTTTCCCAGATAGGTGAGTCTGGATGGCTTCTGCGGCTCGGAAGTCTAGGTATTACAGGTTTCTAACTGCATACGGGCTCATGTGATGTCTTGTTGGGCAATGTTTGCTTGAATGGTATCGGAGCTGTAGCTACTATTTTTTCCTACAGTAAAAGCTGTACTTGTCCCTGTGAGTTTTGCTTGCAGGGACAATCTCTAATCTGAAGAGATGCTGCCAAACTGCCACTTCCATATTTTCCCTGTCAGAAGGGAGGCATCACTTYTCTTCTGTAAGAAGTGCCATGTTACTGACATCTAGTGACAAAGATACCTGGCGTTCTTTGGGCTGCGAACTGGCCATGTTCCAGGGAGAGCATTTGAGATATCTTTGAAGGGTATTATGGCTAGCTTCTTCCTCTTCCTGAGAGAGCACAACTCTGGCCTTTGAAGAGTTGAGTCTTGAGGCTGTGAAGGGTTACATCTTGAGTTCTTTGAAGCACAGATGACTGGAAATGCACTCTGGTTTGATAGTATCTCCTTTTTTTTGATGGAATGGGAACAATCACTAAACAAAATGGGCTTTGTAAAGAAACTTCCTGTGACCCTAGTTAAACTTTTCTTGTCTCATCCCTGCATCAAGAAATTATAAAACCAAGACTGTCTTTTGCAGCACAACATCTTGCACTGATTTTCTAAGCTTATACTACTAAAGACCATTAGAGTATTTAAAGGCTGTTCTTAGGGTTAACTGGAGGATGGACAGAAGTACAGCCTGGGGTGCCAAAATATAATTGGTCTGTATGGCAGAGTCAGCTTCTCTCCTTTAGTGAATGACCTGCAGAGTCAAAAGTTACTAGCAAGCCATATATTATTTTGATCTCAGCAGGAGTTTGGCAGCTCAGCTAAAAGCTTGCAGGCTGAGGCACAGTGTGTGAAATGCAGTTATCTGCTCTACAGTAGTAGTAGAGAGAGAAACACTGGCAAGTCAGGGCACCTAGACCATTACTGGTCTGCAGAATATAAGCTCTTGCCCAAACTGCAGTCTGTGTCTCTAACCTCTTCTGTTAGATGAATAGAATGCAAGTCACTGTTCAGGTTTCTAGCTCAAGAGTGAAAAGCAAGTAGAAGTTGCTTCAGACTGACTTTAAAACTGCCTTGGAAGAACTGGTAGAAATGCAAGAAGGCATTGGGGCTGTTCAGATAAGGTTGGACTCAAAGTAAGGTGGAGAGAGGTGTGTTAAACGCTGTTCCTGTGATGTTTTACCAGAGTAAGGGAGCTTCTCGTGTTTCCCTGTGTCAGTCTTTCTCTCTCATTACTCTTTAGACTGGCTGTGTGCAGTGTGGCACACAGAAGTAGACTGTAGGAGGAGAGCCTGGTGGGAGTTGAACGTGCTCCTTTTCCTGCCCACCGGTTATGGGGATTTATGGGATTGGGTTTAAAATAGGAACAGTTTCTCTGAAACTGATGGGTTTATCTCAGTAGCTCTTTAGCTCACAGTATGCCTCTTAATTAAATTATGCAGCCTGTCTTCCCCAGGATGAAGTGATTGCAGCTACTCTTGTTTAAAACCAAGTGCAGCCCATGGCTTCCTGGAAAGTGGCTAGTGCAGCCCTCTAAGCAAAGCTTAGATGCTCGGATTAGCTGGTGGGGTGATGACATCGTTGTAAGCCTTAAGCCTTTTGGTTTGATAATGGCTAGCGCTAGCCTGAAAGGACTGGTTTTCTGAGTAACTCCAGTTTGCCAAAGCAGCCTGACTAATGTCCCTCCTGCTTCAACTGTTGTCACTTGTCCAAGATCATACTGATTTCTGGAATACAGAAATTATTACAGTTGGTGGTTTACCCTCAGCCCTCTGGGTGAGAGCTGCAATACCTCTCCTGGTTTCTTCCTGGATGAGAACTCTAGCAGCTAATGTACCTTGAACTGCTTAGTTAGATAAGCTCATTAATGCACAGAAGTCTGTCTTACTGTTAAGTCAGAACCCAAACTTTCTTTTAATAGACTACTAAATGGGTTGGTTGCTTTACACCAGCTTATTAACTGACTTGTGATTGCTGTTTCCTAGATGTGCTGTGTAGATTAGAGAAATAGGCACTCCTGTTTTCATTCAAACTAAGCGATGTCTGTGCTGTGGGAAACTGCTAGCCCCTTAATGGGAGTGACAAACCCAGAGTAGCTGGGTCTTGGATTCACTGCTGATCATCTTGTGTTTATTCATACCCTGTACTTGATGGCACAGGAAACTCAAATGAATCTAACAGCTTGTCTCACAGTGGGGCTGTGGCCAAAATGGCTTTGCAGGTGAGCAGGAGTCCTCTCAGCTCTGCTGATCAAGCCTCAGTGGCTTGCTCTGTCAGTGGCTGAGTTGAAGGTAACTGGCAGACCATGTCACATGCTTATTTTCACCACCTGTAGTGCTAGACTCTTTTCTSGAGAGGTATCTCTGTAGTGAGAATAGCACCCGCACAGCTGGCTTAGTAAAATACAGCTGATCCCAAAGGTGCATTTTAAAATGAATGGACAAATGCACTCAGCCCTATCAGGATGCTACCAGTGCTCGCCAAACTCTGAGGCTGTTGGTGCTTGGGTGCTGATGTRAAACTGTAGTTATATTGTTAGGGGCAGTGTAAGAACTCTTGTCCCTGCTGTCAGGCTGCTCCTGAGCATTTATTCTTGAGCTGCCGTGTTACCACTGCACCTCTGAAGAGAGAACATAGAGGATTTGCTAAGCAGACCTGCCGTGATAGCGGCCAGGCCTGGCTCAAGAATTCAGCAGCTTCTGCCTGCACTGAACTTAGAAAAACTGGCTTGGGAGGATGCAGACAACTGCATTTGCTCTTTCCTGAGGCAAAAATACCAATATACRCCCAAGGTTTATGGTGGCTCCAGTACTGTTAGGCTGTAGGCACGTTGCTAATGATATCTGGGATTTAGGCTAGAATTCAGCTTTGTCTTTCATACCCTAATGAACGGATGACTGTGGTACTACAGTGGTGTCTTGTTACTGGTGTGATGCTATGGTTTCTCAAGTAGAGAGACCATGGGAGGCTAATGCACTAGACAAAGACTGGAGAATTGGTGCTGTTTGCTGTGGTGTTTCTGGAAGAGTTGCTGCAGAGACAAACAAACTGCTGCAGAGGGAACAACCTATGCTTGTTAGCCCATTCCTTACGTCTGCCTTGTTTAGTCTAAGAAAGCTCCGTGCTGTATGGTGTTCACGTTTTCTACAGCTATTCTAGGTCAGAATCCACAAAGAGGCAATGGAAGTGGAGTCTGGGCTCTTACATGCTGCAGGAGGGAGCTGCTGAATCTCCACTTGCTAAATGCAGGTTTAGTGCATCATCTCACTAGGCAGCTCCCAGGTCAGCCACCTGTTGCATCCCAGAGTATGTGAAGCTACTGACAGCCCAGCAACAGGATCCTGCTGCCCGAGCCTGTGCTCCTGACTGCACCCATGCATTCCAAGTGTGTGGCACAACGTAGGTCTGAAAGGGCAAAGTCTGATGGCTTTTGGAGAACCACCTGTCTTTAGGTCAGACCTAATAAATAGAGCATTTTCCATCTATGATAGAATCAGTGGACAAAAGCAGGTTTTGAGATACTATGTTTTCTTGTGTCTTTATCTTTCTCTGGACTGCCTTGGTTATGGTCTGCAGCTAACCCGGTGCAGACTGGCTTCTGGGGCTTCATCTAACATGTCATGATGGTTTGAGAGAGGGATACTCCCTAATGCTCATCCCCTGCACAGCATGAGCAGTGGCATGATTTGAGRTGCGTATGCTTGATTCTCTTAAGAAGGTGCATGTTACCATCTCAGTCATTGTAGGTCCAGCTAATCCTGCTGCTTTTCAGTTATGTAACTACTGAAATGCATTCAAATCTGCATCCCAGCATTTCGTTTTTATACATGTTCTTTTTTTGTAGCTGGCTATCTTAATGTTGTAACTTTGCCACAGTTGCTATAAAGGTGTATCTTAATGCTCTCATTTTCACTTGAGTGAAAAGGCATTCTGGAAAGGCATTTCCACATAGCCTTAACTCCTAGTGGGTTTATAAGCGTGTATAAGTATGTGGTCTGTCTATAATGCTCTTCATGATCCTTTTCCTTTCTATTTATGGGTTGAAATAGAAGTATATGGGAATGCAAGTACTTGGCAGCAGAGTAGGAAGTGTACTGGCCTTAGGTATCTGTAGGAGCAGCATTCAGATGTTAGATCTCACTCCTACCCCAGTAGCTAGCTGCTTGAAGAATGCAGAGTGTATTGGGAGAGGACTGTTGTTCCTAAATTAAGGTGATTAGTCACCGACTGGTGTGAATTCGACATACATGTGGATCTTCTCTGTACCTTAACTAGAATAAATCCATCCATACTATAACTAGAAAACAGGGCTGTAGCTAGCAGTGTGGAGCGTGTCGCCATATGTTCAAGCTAGTGAAACAGAAGGAGCGGTGCTGCAAAGCTCTGAAAATGCAGTTGATGGACCATTATCCCAAAGGCTTCAGCTAGTCATCTTGGTTTCCAGGCACTTAATGATAAAAAGTTGAAGAAGTGATGGGCTTTGCTCTTAAACTGTGACTTGCAATGAGCTATTAGCCTGAGGAAACTCAAAAACAGTGTAGGGCACACTCCCTAGAAAAGGCTGACTGTGGAGAGGAGCAGAATGAGTCACTGAAAGCTGATTGAGCAATGCTGTTACTGGGAAGCTTTCTGATTCATGTCGCTTATGCACAGTGAGCAGATGAACCCATCTCCTGCGGTGGATTTCTTATTCTGGGGCCTTCTGATTCCAACAGCCATGAGTCACTGAATGTCAGTCTCAAATTAATTTGAGTCCTGTTCCCTGCAGTTCTTAACCATTGCAAGCACTAGGCTCTTTCATTTTCAAAGCTGATCTGAAAAGAAAACTATTCATTATTTAAAAATGTGTGGAAGATCATACCAAGTCTGAACTGTACCACTAAAAACCTCATTCTAGTTGCAGTGTAACCTTGAAATAGTTGAAATGAGTATCTGTGAAACTTGTACCGAAACACAAATGAGGATCAAAACAAAGCAGGCTTATTTTCACTGCAGCCACTTCAAGGAGAGCCATTGTCATCTTAAAGAGCCATTCTTCTTGCCAAGCTTTAAGCAACTTTCTTTTGCATGCTGCCCTTTGTATAGCTTTCCGCTCATCTGTTCATATATCCCTGGGCTAGTCATTCCACCTCTTGAGTTTCCAGCTGTGTGGACATGCTCCCATTAGCTGATGGAAGTAACGGTAGTGGGGAGGGAGTGCGGTCACTCTCATCTTGTGTCTGGGAGGGATKCAATGCAAGGCTTGAGCAGAAGACTGGAATGTTGTCAGTGTTGCCCGAACTTCCATCGTGAGCAAATTTGGTGAAGGCTGGCTGAGAGAATGGCACTGCACCAGACTGAATTTGCTGTAAGCTGTGTTGATGCTGTTGTGCTGTCTATGCTTGTGATGCTTGGAACTCTTCAAGATGCTGGACTGCAGGAGTCCAGCAGAGTAAGGAAGATCTGCTTGTAATTGTGTTAAATACCTTGTGCACTTGAGACCTCTTTGGTCCCTGATGTCATTAGATGGGAGTGCAGTAAGAGGTTTATACTGCATGTGTCCTTCAACTACCTCAGAGACCTGACGGATAGCTGGTACAGTTGGGTTAGTCATCTAAAACCGTTTCCTTGTATTCACTGTCCTTAGCCCATGGGACTTTGCTTGGTACCTGGAAACACTTTACCAATTGTCTGACACAAATCGAGTTAGGTAAATTGCACTTAAATGTGAATGCAGGTTTAATCTGTAGAGCTGTAGAATTGCGGGGTTTTCTTCAGGCTTAAGGAGGATCATAACTGGTATGGAGGCAAGCTGCTACTACATGTGAAATAATGCTGGTGGATATCTCTCAGGTATATTTATGCTAGTAGGCTGCCATTATAAACCAAACTGGCGGAATGGTCCTGATCCTGTGGCTAAATCTGTAGTAAGTGAAACTGCCACCTCAGGTGTAAACCAGGGGTTCGCGTAGCACAGAGCCAGTCCCTTTCTGACTTCGAGCAAGTTGTTCAACATCAAGTTGCATTACCAGTGTAGCACGGCTAGTAGTATCAGCTGGTTGGTGGCAAATCTCTCTGCATACTCCTATTTTGTAGCAAATGAGGATATGCAATAAGAGCAATCCTGGTCAGTAGTCATGGTGGGGGGTGTGTATGTAGATATGAGGGTATTCAGAGTAGTAAGGGCAAAGTAGGTAAAAAATGGCATAGAGGTGCAGTGATGGGACTATAAAATGGCACTGGTGTGTATAGCAGCTAAGTGGATTAGGGAGCAAAGGCAATTCTAGCTTCACCTGTACTGTGGTTAATCACCTTGAGGACCGAATTCAGTGTGATCTTGGAGTTATGATAGATGATGAAATCATTAGCTTCTTGCTGAGTGGTGGTTTAAAAACGTAAATCAAATACTGAGAACGACTGGGAAAAGATCAAAGCAGGATATGTATGATTGTCATATTGTCTATATCATGGTTTGCTTACATCTTGAATAACTTGTGCAGTTTTGCACTTACTTCCAGAAGGAAAATGTCTAGAGGAAGGCACTGAGAAAGACCAAAGCATAAAGCAATTTCCTTGTGAAGAGCAACTGAGTAAGGTGGGAACATCTTATTCAGGGAAAGGGGCAATGAAGGCGGTAGAGAAGATCTGCAAAATCCTGAGTGGCCTGGAGATAGAGTATGGGGGGCTAGTTCTTAATTGCTTCTTCCTGCACTTGAACTGGAGGCCATTAAACAAAGCTGGGGGAAAGAAGAAAAAGCAGGCTTAAAACAAAAAGGAGGATGTTTTATACAGTGGTTATAAAACTGTAGATGACTTTTTTTGCCATGGGATGCTGCTGATGCAGAGATTTGAGAGGAAACTGGGCAAATACTTCAGAGAGATCCATTGAGAGTTCTAAAATAAACAAGCCGTTGCAGGGGGATCTCCTGGGGAGTGTTTTCTCTTGACCTGTCCTTACTGTTACCTGACTGTCCTTTCATTGCCAACATCAGAGACAAGATACTGAGCTAACAGATCTGCAGTATGAACCAACGTGGCTCTTAAATGTGCAAATGAAGCTGGTTAGGTTAGGAGCTAACTGTGCGTGGAAAGTTTGAAGCCTGAACTCGGCTCCCAGTGTATTTGTATAATGAAGAAGCCTAGCATTTCTTTGCATTGACAAAGAATTTTTTAAAGACTAAAAGCACTTGAATCATGCTGTATCTACTCTCCATCTAACGTGTTTTTGCTAACATATAAGATAAGCAAGCAGGTGACTCTGCTGCCCAGTACTGTGATGCAATTAAAAATGCTGATATTTTTGCCTGTAACTTAAGTGAAGCTATTACAGAATATGTTCTAACCTAAAATATGAGAAAGCATAGCCTCATTATCTCAATCAACATTTACAGTTTATAGATCTTCCTAAGAGAAGGCTTTTAATTTCCAACACGAAGCTTGATCAGCAGTCTTCTACATGTTTTGTAGTAATGTAGTAAATATTCAAATCAAGGCTCTTTCGGAAGGCGATTGGCTTGTCAGAGGCTTTGTCTTTAGCAAGAGGCTTTTGTCTTGTATATGCTGTGTGTCTGATCCTGTTGCTCATCAAAGCAGACATTTCCTTTATGCTAAAAATAGTGAAACAAATAACTTAAGCAGCGTTAGATTTTTTTTTTTTTAAGACTAGGATGTGCTTTCTAGGAATCTTCTGGAAAGGGTTTATAGGATTCATATGATCCAGCTTTGCCCAGTTGCATAAGCTTCCAGGAAACTATTCTATACAATGTAAGTCTTAAAGAAGATGCAGGAACTCTTCTTCACCTTTGGTAGCAATAGTCCATAATCTGAATGTGGAAGCCAGCACAGTAGCAGTCTGAAAAGACATCCTTGTCTCTTATCTGGAATGAAAAAAATACTAATTAGGAAAGAATTTCCTAGAGCGGGCAAAAAGTTGCTTTCATTGTCATAACGGTTCTCTTCCCACCACCCATCATTTGGCCTGTGTGAACGACCTTTCAAATGTTAGCTGAATTACAGCTTCAGCATCTGCCAGACTTGTTGGGCAACTGTATTCAAACAGATGTTCTCCATGTTTTGGGTTCTAGCCCTGCATGTTACCTTTTAGTGGCCTCCTGCATGCGTGTTAGGGCCATGTGCGTTTCATGTAAGTAGTCATGAGGCTGTGGTACAGCCAATTCCTTAAATTTGAGAACCTGGTTTTCTTCTGTTGACCAACGGGATTGTCTCTGTCTTCTGGCGTGGGGATGCTGGCCTTGTGGCCAGCTACACTGTGTAGCCTCTGTCCCCATACGTGGGACAGTGAGCAGCTACAGAAGGCTTTTCCCACTCTGTAACTACATGGGAATCTCAGGCTGCGTGCTGCCTCTGTCTTAATAGGTTTCGTTACGGAGACTTATCCTGGAGGTGAATGAAATATTTGTATCCTGAAGTTATAAAGTGTCACTAATGGGAATGGAAGAAAAACATATTTGAAAACCTTTTCTGTGCTAGATGGAGTCTCAGACATGCAAAAAACGTTGATGACAGCGCCACATGAAGCCACTGACAAGTGGCAGGAGGCAGCCTGTTAATAGCCAGAGACACTCAACCAGCAGAATGTGGGAGTAAAAGCCAGGAAGCTCACTGATGAGCTTTGGGAAAACTGCTCGTCTGTCTGTTTCTCGCTATTTTGACTTAACAACTGACTTTTTGATTCTTTTTTCTTTTTCCTTTTAATGAGCAGAAACAGCCATCTGATAGCTGAAGACCCATAGCAGAGAAGTATGTGTAATGTTACTCTCTGAGGACTTATTAGGTGTGGCTAAAAATGTTGGTGTAAAGGCTTATGAAATTTAAAGTTTCTTTTTTGTCTTTCTGAAATTAAAAGTGGTGGCTGCACTATAAATCTTGTTTTAGCACAGAATTCACGTCTGCAGTAGTTCCTTCAAATAGGTAGCTGCTTTAGTTTCTTGAACATAACTTTTAGAGGATACGTTACTCTTAATGCTCCAGGCTTCTACCCTGGAAGTCCTTTTGTCCCTCTGATGTGTGTATTGCTTTTGTATTCTTTTTTTCCTGACCTTTGAGATGATCTGAGGCCAGGTCATTTTAACTTAATTTTTCCTGTGCTCCTGAACAAACACGTATCAGTTCACTGTCAGCATCTGTCTCTAGGCTAGCCTCTCCCTATCCTTTCTACCCACCCCAGACAAATGGGTGTAGGCTAACCCGCCCTAACAGCAGTGTGGATGGAGATGGTTGGTTATCTAATGCTCTGCAGTGCCAAAGCTGAGAAATACCTATGTGATCATCCCAAGACCTAGTCATGAGGCTTGCCCTATCATATTTGTAGTGCTCTTCTCTGGGCTAAGCCAACCAAGCAGTTGCTAGAGTGGGTATTGTGACTTAAACCTAAGTGAATAGGAATGCATATGACTACAGGAATGGGATCTGGTGAAGTAGCTGTGTATTTAAAAAAGTAAAAAAAAAAAAAATCAAACTGTCTTCTGCCTCAGGAATGTCTATCAGCTTTGTAGTTCTCTTCAAAACAATCTTCCTTTGAAGAAGGAGAAGATGAGCGGTTTAAGAGGGTAACTTCTGGGGCACTAGCCCTCAATTAAAGTGGCTCATGGTTGAGATCTCCCACTCCAATGGCACCTTCTGGCCAGGCGGCTCTCAGTTTGGACTCGGAAGTGTTACTCAGTACTGCTGCCAGGGATCAGCAAAGGCTGTAACGTTGCTATATAAAAATTATTTTTTGAACAAGCACTCCAGATGCCTAAGATCAAGTAGCTTAGCTTAAGTAACTAGGATGACCCCATTCCTCTGATCACCTTTTATGCTGTATCCATACATCTTGAATGCAAGATGCTAGAAACTAGGTCTGAGGACTCTTGCTGAAGACATTAATTCCAAGCTGTGAAAGCAGTTATAACAATACATAGACTCCACATGTGTTGTAGCAGTTCCCCATCAGCCTTTGCTTTATTAAACCAGTGAGCTGCTTTTGGTCTCACAGCTGAGCTGTTGCTGGTGTGTGGATAAGAAATACTCTGAATGAGTTGTTGTCTAAAAAGCTTACCTGGCTAATGACAACTGCTAGCTCTCTGTATCTAGTTATTAATGCAGCCTGTACTACTAGGCAGCTATGATCCCAAGCAGATCGGTGTTGAATTTTGTCGAGATGCTGCTTAATAACCCTTATCTGCAAATATAATGGTTAGAAAGGTTGAATTACTGGACCAACTAGATCAATGGTTGCTACTGTGTAATCATTGTCTCTCTTAAGTTCAGCAGTCTTCCTAGGCTTTTGTAAAAGTGGTAATAAACCAAGGTGTACCTGCTGCTAAGAACCCCCTGCTTTACAGTGAAATCTCAAACACTTGTATGGACTGCATGCAAAAAGCCTAACTAAGAATTGAATCTGATTTGCGTCTTGGTCATTAGGCAGATAGACACTTTATAGTAGAAATAAAGGGTCTTTGATTTGCTTGTAGTTCCAGGCCTGTGTTTTTTTTCTCACATTCAGGCGATAGGCCAGATACTACTAATACTTGAGGCTTGATCCATCCATGCTGATGAATGGAATAAGAAGTAAGCCTGCATCTATTTCAGTGCTAATTTTAATCTTCAGTCCTGGCTACAAATTGCAGTTACGTTCAGAGCCTCACGTGTTATAGGATGCGTGGTAGCTGTATGTGCTCACCTAGACCTAAGCTCTTGGGTTGCTTCAGACAAGCTCAGGAAGTCACTCAGCTGGGCCTCTGTCAGGATTCCTGCCGTGGCTCCTTAGGTCTGGAACAAGGCTGTTGGTTCCCAGTGGGCTTCCTCGTTGGGTCCTTGTTATCGGTGCCCCAGGGGGGCAGTTCTGCAGCAAACATGAGGGAACGCTGATCTGGAGAGACTGGCATGTAGTTAGGGGTGTAGGTCTGTCGTGGTACATACAGTCTATACTGTGCATTGGGAACACACACTTTTCCATATAAAATCCCAGCAGATCAAAAAGTATAATCTGTAACCACAGCAATAAGGCTACTTCCCTCCTCTCCAGAGTAAAACACTGTTTCTAATAGTCCTTTATAAGTAAGGGGCTCTGTACTCTCCTCTCCAGGATGTAAGCATGAGGCAGGCAGTTGCTTCCAGCATCCAAGCCACTCCTGAGTCGCTAGCTGCCCTACTGGGCCTCAGCCATGTGCTAGCCTGGCCAGATGTAACAAGATAAATTAGGTGAAGCAGCCCACACCATCAGACTTTCAGAAATATCTCTGAGCATGCCTTCCACTTGTCCCTCCCTGCACTCTGCTGGAGTTCATTACTCCTGTGGCATCAAGATGTGTGCTATCAGGTCCTCACCACCACAGGTATTGTAAGAATTGTCTTCTGGTTGAGGATGTGTGTGACAAAAGGTGTCTGTGCCCTGGCTAGTAGCCAGCAGGTGTCACAGTCTGTCCCTGCTGTACTCCTTGTTGCCATGCAGCCTACTGATACATGCCCTCTCTTGCTTCAGGTCTTAAGCAACATGGGAAGAGAAGACTAAAGTTCCATCATGATCGGAGGCTTATTCATCTATAATCACAAAGGAGAGGTTTTAATCTCTCGAGTCTACCGGGATGACATTGGGTAAGTGCTTCTGTTGCATCGCTGGTCTTTGCATTTCTGTCTCATTTTGGTGTGGACAACAACCCAGAGCTGCTTTGTTCTGCATTAGCTGTGCATGCATGTAAGACTGCAACTCAACTTGCTGCTCTAGGCTTGGTTCAGAAAAAAAAAAGTTTGTTAAGCCCTGGTCACCTACAGATGGTAGTAAAGGATGGCCTGCAGGCAAACCTGGGACTTTATTTTGGATGGTAGAGATCTGGCTGTTATTCCAAATGCTTCAGCAACATGGACTGCCACTGTGGGAGTCTACCAGCCTCACTGTAATCGTTAAAACTTTATGGGCGCAGTAATGTGGGAACTGTCTGCCATGCCCATAACCAGGGCTCTGAATTAGTTTCAAACACAGATGTCTAGCATCAAGTACAGGCATGCAGAAGACTGCCTGTGGTCTTGGAAGTTATGTCTGCAGGCAGTCTTGTAGTAACCATGGCTGTACGCTTAAAGCTGGCATTCTGTCCCCCAACTTTGTATGGCAGCCTTATATGTGAAAAGCGTACATTCATTGGGTAATTAAAGTTGTGGGAAGCACTGAAAGCCTTCAGTAGATTGTAGGTGTCTCGTTGCACTTCACAAGTGTTATGATGCTCGCTTATACTGGATCTGTACAGTCTTTAGGCTGCTAGTTCCCAGAAGGGACCTTACTAAAAATTTGGTGTCTTATAGGCAGTGGATAGTGCGATAAGGAACGCAAGTGACGATGCTGCTTGGACTGGAAACCTTAAGTGGCTTTCTTGCACAACACTACTCTTCCTAGTAGGTTTTCATTTGTGTTAGGCATTAGGTGGAATTTAGTAATTGAAGTTAACAGAGTCAAAACATAGCTAATGGAAGCAGGGCTGTTGTAGGTGTTAATTCAAAGTCCAATGAGAGAGATCCTTCTGGCCAGTTTAGGAAAAAATAGTTTGTACCAGGTCTCCATAATGAATAGCGGTAGGATGTGCTGTGAAATAACTTGTTGCCATGAATTACAAAAAAACTGTCAAGCCATTCTGCCTTCAGACTGCTCTAGTCTGAAGAGTGTGTCCCTTCTGGTTATGGATTGTCTAGCGGAGGTTAAAAGTTGAGGTAGAACTAGTAGCTAGTCAAGGCTTGCACTGTTTCAGTGATGGAGTAGCAGTCAGCACAGTGTCTGTAATAAGGCTTCACCTAATGAACTTTAAATCTCTTGGCTTGTTCTAAGTCAACTAAGGCAGAGTAAAGTAGCTGTTCTAAGGTTGACTAAGTTATTCCAGGACTTCCACATAGAGCTGAGCCAAGTAAGCATTGTATTTCTGCAGCAGAAAACTGCTGGCTACAAAGTTTTGCCTCTCCTCTGCTGTACTAACTCATTTCAGTCCTGAATACTTGTTAGCTGAAGCTCTTCAGAGCAATTCATATGTCGGATCTGACTTTAAAGTTCCCCTAATGAATAGGTGTCACAGTGACTGAGCCAATCCAGTCTGGATTATAGATAAAGTTTAAGAATATGTTGTGTGGGGGGCTAGGGACACTGTTACTGCAATTTCTGGCAAAAATACTTTTTTTTTTTTTTTTTGTGGCTTGCAAACTTAAAGCATTAAAGATAGGATTGTACTTGAACTGATGTTTATTCAAGAAAGCCTTTTAATTTAAAGGGCATTCTGGCTGTGGAGATGTAAACTGGGGAGTGAAGTAGTTATTTTTAATGTAGTGATCTTCTATAGCTTTTTATCGTGGCTCATTCCTCTTGTAAAGTGAGTGAGTTGTGTTCAGAACGTGATAAAGTACTTCCTGCCAGCTGGCCAGGCAAAATTAGAAAATGGGATTTCCTGCCTGATCCTATCTTAACTTTTTCATTTGGCAAAAGGTGCCAAAAAGATTCAAGTGTTTTCTCTAGGACTTCAGGAGTCAGTGTTCCCTTGAGTGAAATCCTCCATTCAGTTCCTGTGAAAGTGTCAGTCTTGTGACTTAGCTGGAGCTGGTGCTGGCTATTAACCAAGCTTGCTCCCCAAGGTGTTGGATTCCTTCTGAAACAGGCCTTCAAACCTGGTTTGGAATTTTTTTTAGATGTGTAACCTTATAAAACAAGTTGTCTTACAATGGCTATGTCTCATCTTGTGGTATAATCAAGTAACTGAGAATCTTCAGCTCTATAGCAAGCAAGTGGAGTTGGATATCTGCCATTTCCTATTCTAGCATCAATACCAGGTCTACTTAAAAGCTTTTAGTATCCTAACCTTCAGAGGGAGGTAGAGAAAGAAATAGTGATGATACTGTAGCTTGTAATCAACTCTGTAGGAGTTCTGTCTCTAACCAAACAACCAGGTAATAGATTTCTAGAACACCATACAGGTTTTAATTCCTAAATGATAGATGTGAAGTGCTGAGGGCTGAGCCCATCCAGCTTGTTGGGAGGTAGGTTGAATGGGAAATCAGCATAGCCGCTGCCTGTCTTCATGTGGGCTCTGAGCAATTGACCCTTAAGATTCCTTGGTATTGGCACTTGCCTTTGACATTCTGAAGCCTCAACCTATGTGTTGGGAGAGATTAAAGGTTATCTGTGGTTATGAGAACCCCTCCCCTTGCACAGTTTAGGGGTCTAAATAAGCACGTACTAGCTCAAATGTTAATGAGAAAAGTGATAGTCAATGAAGAAACCCTTCCCTTGACTTTGTTAAAGGCAGAAGTACCACAAAACTTGGACTTTCTTTGCTTGCAACTTAGAATGGCTTTAGTGCATGTAGTGCATCTGTCCATACAGCAGCTAGCTGCATGCATAAGCAGCCTCTTAAAAAAAAAAAAAAGCTCTATGCATTTAATTCAGGATACCATGGAGGGCTCTACTGTGATCTTCAAGGGCCTTGTTCTTCAGTGACATAGTCATT
The DNA here is from genome assembly GCA_035582835.1 of Phoebastria nigripes. Taxonomy (NCBI): domain Eukaryota; kingdom Metazoa; phylum Chordata; class Aves; order Procellariiformes; family Diomedeidae; genus Phoebastria; species Phoebastria nigripes. The sequence continues at coordinate 3,096,195 of JAYKAV010002977.1, read as the reverse complement.
GGGAGAACCTACCTGCATTTAAGAATGTAGCTATTTAATAAAAATAAGCTATTTGAAACTGAGCAGCTTACATGACAAACTGCATGCACTTTAAGCGTAATAGGCATTTGGTTTCTGAGCTTCTAATACATCACTTTGGCTTCATGGCTCTTGATCCGTAAGGAAAAAGTGCAAGCTGGATAGAGCAGTGTCTGAATCTGCAGGATGTGCCATATCTCTCCAGATGTGCTCCAGCTCTATCAAACTTGCTGTATTTCCTGTTGGCTGGACCACGCCAGAAAGCATCAACCCAAACAGCTTCAAATGAGAGTACTGTCATAGAAATGCCCGCTCAGACTTGCAGCCCTGTTCTGAGGCAGACTGGGAAGAAGATACTTGATACTCTACGGTCCCCAGGCAATGTCTCAGATTGAGGCTTTGGGGTGTTTCCCCTCCGGGGCCTGCTACATGTATTAGCAGAGCAGACTGGGTATCATTGATGTGATACAGATGCAGCTTATCTGGACTAAATGCCCAGTTAGCCCTAAAATTCAGCCAAACACAAGTCTGTCCACGCTGGCAGCCTGACGGCACATCAGCGTTGTGCCTTGCAAGGGCTTCATTGCTGCCACAGCTTGTTACTGTCCATCCAATACCACCTTGGCCTTTTGTGCCCAGGAGCAGGGGGAGGGGGTGCTGTTTGGTCTCTCCTTATCTCTTTGGATTCATTGTGCCTTGTGTGTGTGTTTCTAACCCTTTCTCTTGTTGCTGTCACTCCTCCTTTCTCCGCTGGCGCCATTTCTGTCCATCCCATCTCATTGGCTGCTGTAGCAATAGGTAAGAGACGCGTGGTAGGCCATGACTGGCACTGCACAGTGGGCAATTGGTGTGCTAGAAAAGCTTCACTGACCTGAGGCTTCTCCTCTAGCGTGCACCAGTCTGATTGCTGGTTCTGGTACTAGTTCTAGTGGGTTAGAACTTGAGGCTGGGAGGGCTAATGCTTCAGAACAACCTGAACTTTCCTTGCAAGGCTTACTGAAGGGGAGTAATGGGGCTTTTAGATACTGTTATTTCATAGTAGATTTAATTACTTTCTTATGGAAAAACTAAGGTAGAAATGAAATATTAAACTCAAACTTGCAAACCTTCTGGGGCAATAAAACCTGAGAAGTATTTGAAGGCCAGAATTTTGCTTATGGGGGAGCATGTTTACTGATGAAGCTTCTACATATGTACCCAAACCTTCAAGGAGCAAACACCTGCTGTGGTAGCATATGTTCCTTTGAATATCCTTTGTTTTCAAACTTGGAAGTGTCTGCTGGATTGTTGAAAACTCTCAAAGCTTCCAAGCATTTGTATGCCTGTATCCTTGCTTGCAAGGATATTATTACTGCCTGCTCTCAAACTTGATGCTGCAGTCAGAAGACTCACTATTCTACATAGTCTCTTAAGAGTATTGAGTAATAAAGCACAACTAAATGAGTCTTGGCTTGGTGTGTAGACTATTGCTTTAAGTCTTGGTCTTGTCATATAAAGCACTCGGGCTTCCTTCCTGTGTTCTTAGGATTGGTGGACTTTCACTTAATTTGGGGAGTTTATCCTGACTTGTAGCTACGGAATAAGGATACTCTAGTGTAGAAGAGCTGGCATCCAGAATGCCACTCGGACATCTCTGTTTACCCAGGAGGGATTTGTTCCCTGTCACTAGTGTATAGACAGTTTGGATTAAAGATGGCAGCAGCTAGGGGAAGCTTGCACAGCACCTTTTTGGCACTGTGCAGAACATCTTTACCATAAATGGTACCGGACCATCCAGTGCACGTAATGCAGTGCTACTAGCACGTTGTACTGTGGGGACCCTAAGTCCATGTGCGAGAGACCTGTTCTGAAGTCTAGCAGGCTTGAGAGGACATGTGTAACTGGAAAGCCAAAAATGTTCCTGATCCTGCTTGCTGCTTTGAGTCTGCCCTCCATGGTGCCTGGGGTAAGGAGGTGAGGTGGATCTGAGAACTAAGTCTCCCTTTTGTGGTATACCTGGGCACTGACTTCTGTCAGGTGACCTGGGTAGGTTTTGCTGTTTTTTCCTCAGTGGTATGCCTGGGAGGAACATCAACAAATGTCTTGGGAGACTACAGCTTGCTTTGGGGCAAGAGTATGAAGGCCTGGGCACACAGAGTAGACAGTAACTAGGTGTTTGATCAAAAGTGGGCTCTTCTTTGAGCCATAAGCTGCTACTGTGTTTGTTCCCAGCTATGGCAATCAATTGGGAGTGCTAGCAAAATTAATTGAAGGGAAGGTTCCTTTGCCATCTGACTCTAGATGGAGGTTAGCTTCTCCTTCTGACTACAGTTGCACTGTAGTCGAGAGCTACTTAGAGACCAGTAGCACTCTGTCTCTCCTTTAGTTTGTGCAGAATTTAATGTCCAACTCTGCTCAGAGCCTTCACTTGTCCCTCTTAGAGACATCCCCAGGCACCCTTCCTAAGTGAGCTTGGTGTATGTAGTTCAGTGTCTGACTGTAATCGCATAAGCAGAACTGTGCAGCCAGCTTGTTTTCATGTACGCTGTGCTAACTTATCTTTGATGGTGATCTCATAGGCGGAATGCTGTCGACGCCTTCCGCGTCAATGTCATCCACGCACGGCAGCAGGTACGCTCGCCTGTCACCAACATCGCCCGCACGAGTTTCTTCCATGTCAAGCGTTCCAACATCTGGCTGGCTGCTGTCACCAAGCAGAATGTCAACGCTGCCATGGTATTCGAGTTTCTTTACAAGATGTGTGACGTGATGACTGCCTACTTTGGGAAGATCAGTGAGGAGAACATAAAGAACAACTTTGTGCTGATCTATGAGCTACTGGATGGTGAGATGTTTCCCTTATCTGTTATGTGATGTTGCACTTGGTCATTCTAAAACCCTTAGCTTAGTTTGATGTAGTAATAATCCGTGAAGTATTTTTAACATGTGTGACTGAGTTCAAAATTACTTGTTCTGCTTTCTAATGCCACCTGTACTGTAAGTGTAGATAACATCTCAAGCCCATAGCCTTGTGTTGATTGTGGCTCACTTCACTGAAGTGTTGGGAGCTGTGCACTTGTATAAATGAGGCAGCTGGTATCAGACCCCAGCTTCTGAGTGGATCCTGTGTAGATGTAGGACTGTCCTTATACTGAGGTATATAAAGAGGGCTATCATTAGCACCCCTAAGGCCAGCCATCCCAGCTAGTGCCCAGGTGGCTCTAGCGCTGTATGGTAGCAGTCACCCCAGGCTGCAGTTGGTTGCCGCTCTTGGATTACCTCTTGGGGGCAGTTCTGAGACAGAAGGAAATCAATAAAACCCAACCTGCTCTGTCCCAGCTCTACCTCCCCCAGTGATACAGCTCCAAATTTCACCACAGAATAAYAATACAGTGTCCCTTCAGCTGTTCGTGATATCAGCCTGCCTGTGGAGATTGCCCTTGAGCTGCCCCTGTCTCACATAACATGAGCACTTTGTATTAGTTATGCTTCAGGTTGTTTTCCAGACAAGGCACCATGCGTTGTGTCCTCAGATTCTTAGCCAAGGGTCACAGTGACTGATGGGTTCTCTGTTCCCTCTGGGCAGATCAAGAGACTGCTGTTTCTCTGCTTTGGTCAGTCACTGCTGTCTCCTAGTAGGCACAGTGAGATCAAAACCTGCCAGTGTGGTATTACTCAGTATTCATGTTAGTGGTCTTCTCTCCCCTCTAGATCTCTTGTAGGTTGTTGCCTTCCTCTTTGAGGGGAGTGGGTGTTAAGTACACTAGCTGTCTGTAGTTTACATCTGTTTCTCTCTCACGCTGATCATCCTGCAGTGCCACTACTCTGCTGTTATTTTTTTAGGTTTTGATTTTTATTACATCTTCATATGAAAATCAAAACCTAAAGAAAATGCTGTAAAGATAGATTGTTCTGCTGTTGAATAAACCCTCTTTATTGTCTTGGATGTTTTTGGAAAAACTCCTCAGTGTGCCCTGTGCACATGGCTAGTCTACTTGATATTTAGTCCTGAAGTGCAGTTGTATTTAAAAAAAAACCAGCAAATTCATCAGTTGGACAGCTTTCCATCACCCCTTCTCTCCAAAATATTGCACAGGGAAGTCAGTTTAGCAAGGCTGTTTCTTTTCTCTTGGTAAGGAATGTTCCAGCAACTTACCCAGAAATTTAATGTGTAAGCAGTGTCTGCGTACTAATTGGCTCTCTCCTTATAGGAATGGTTAGCATGGTTGGCATGTTTATACCTTGCAGCTCTGAACTAACCTTCTTTTACCCTTCTGTAGAAATCCTGGACTTTGGCTATCCTCAGAACTCTGAAACAGGGGCCCTGAAGACCTTCATCACTCAGCAAGGCATCAAGAGTCAGGTAACCAGAGGAACTTGGGGTATAGCACTGCTCTGCTGATGAATTTTCTGTAAGCCTGTTCAAGAAAGTATGGTCTTAATTACCAACTAACCATTTGACCTGTGCTGAGTGGAGGTGCCTGAGTAGATTGAGAATGCCCTGGCGGGGATGTAGCTCAGTGGCATCTTGTTCTAGGTGTCTCTGCGCTTCTGTGATCTCATGTTCCCTGGCGCATGGTAAGATGCGGGAGGAAGGGCCCTGAGCTGGGATAATGCCAATCCCTTGCATGTAAATGATTGCTGGCTTCAGGCTCTGCTCTGTGTCAGCTTCTGACAGAGGATAAACAAATCTACCTGCTGAACCAGAAATAGCTCTTCTGTGTGTGAATCTCACTGAGCAGGTCTGTTCTCCACCAGCCTTTAGTGCTTTGAGCTGACAGGATTTCATGCCTATCTTGTAATGAAGTATTCTTCAGCCTTGTGGATCTTGCTGTCAGGAAGCTGATGTTATTCTGTCGCTGTCTGTAACATCTTTGCAGACCAGCATCAGTACAGTCTGAGCTTTCTCATGTTAGAGATGAGAATCTGTACTGTGCACAGCATTAACCCTTGCAACAAAGTTTACATGGAGGTAGAAGATAAAGGGTACCTGGGGAAAAAGACACTTCAATTGGACTGTTCTCGGGAATGTGTTTTAAACTAGCTCTAATCCTACTCCAGGCTACAGTCCTCAAAACTAGGCTTCCCATCTTGGACAGCTCATGTGCAACCTCTGAAACCAAAGGACTTTTATAGTCACTGTTTCTTGTGTCCCCAAGGAATATTGCTCACCTTGTCCATCTGACACAGCTATGCAGCTCATAATGAGGACTTTAGCCTAAAACTCAGTCCTCTCCCCTGTGTAGCAGGTGAGTCAGGAGAAGAGCTGGGAGTCAGTTTGTACTGAAGCTGTCTCCAGCAGAGATCTGGGTGAAACTTCAGCCCCAAGGTACAAACAGAAGCAAAGTGCTAAACAAGAGCCTGCCTGGTGACTTCTTGTTAAGGATAAGCAGAGGTCAAAGTCTCTGGAGGCTCTGTTTCAACTCTGTTCGTCACCACTGACTTCCTAAGAACTCCTTTTTAAACTTTTAATCTACTAGTAGCAAGACTAGCTGCATCTCTCGAGAAGGAGGTGAGAGAGAAGCTGCCCCTGAGCAACATATTTCCTGCTAGAACAGCAAACAGTGTTTTGCAAGAGGGCACTCATATATCAGTGGCCAGATGTGAGTGCATCCGGTCTCAGTCCCCCATCCCAAGCCCTAGTGTAAATCACTCTGGCCTTCTGCAATCTGACATTTTGGGCAGTCAGCACTCAAGATAGCCGAGTCAGCTCCTGTTCCTAGGAAAATTCAAAACTAACCACCACTCTCACTTCCTTCCCTAGCTCTTTTTTTTTTTTTTTTTTTTTTTTTTTTTTTCTAACAAACTCTTATGCTTTTTGTTTGCAAACCACTGTCACAGCATCTTGCTTCATTCGACAGCAGGTTTAGTCCTTCCCTTACAAAGAGGAGTTTGAACTTCAGCTTTACATAAGTAAGCAGTTATTCTGCTCTGTGTTGGAAGTTTGTGCAGCCCAGTTCAAAAAGCAGAAATAATCCTTTCCAGGCACAGTACGGCAAGAGCAACAATTGAAACAGTTGTCATATTTCCTTGTCTGCTCTCTACTCTGGTACATCTAGCCTCCTCCTTCACTTACAGCCAGTACGTTGAGCCAAAATCTGGGACTGGGTGGTCTCTCATCTGTGTTCCCTTATCCCTGCTTAGTTCGTGATGGTGCTTTCCTTGGGCTTGTGTCCTACTGAATTTAAGGAGCGAAATCCAGTTATGGCAGACTTTCCAAACTCAGCTTTTTGGCTTTGTTCTCAATGAAAGATTTGAGGTATACTGAGCTGCTGCCCTCTGAATGCCCACCCTGTATGGCTACAGTGGTCTTTCCAGGACTGGTGATTTTGGAATACAAGATCTGCTTTATTTTTTTTGAAACTGGGTCCGATATTGCTGCATTGTAGGGAAGTACCAAGGGAAGTACCCCTGTGCTCTGGGAATGGGGTGGTGTAGCGCACAGATTTTAAAAGGTGCTGGTGTGCAACGTGGTTTTACTTCTAGCCCCTACCCATGAAGTAGCCCACTACTCAAATAGCAGGACTGCAGGCCATGCTGATGTCCTGTATCAGAACTGATGCAGTCATTGGCTCAGATATCTTCCTCCAGCAGAGGCTAAACCTGCTTTTACACCTCGAGGTGGAGCTGTGCTCCGTGTGCTCAGTTATCGCTCTTTAGTTGCTGTCTCCATCTGTCCAGACTTCATTAACTAGCTGAATGTTGTAATTTTCTTCCCCCTCCAAGTGCTTCCTGGGAGTGTGAGTTGGTCAACTCTTAGTTACAGTGTTATCCCAAACCTTAGACATGCTGTAGTGCTAAAATGCTAGTAGTACTTTTTTAAAAGTGAGGAGAGGGCTGCCACCAGCTGCCAGAGCCCAGGAAACCTGCTGGTAGCTGTGCCTTTAACCTAGGCAACATGCTGGCAACTGAGTACAAGTTGGATAATCTTGTCACATTTTAGCTGACTTATTTGTCCAGCTCAGGGAAGCTCCCAGTCCTGAAAAATTTCAGACCCAGGTGCCTTCAGTCCTTCCCTTAGGGAACACTCATGCTGCTGGGTGATCTCGGCTTCAGCGCTCCCCAGGCATCTGCTTCCAGATCCATCCAGTCACTTTCTGTAGCAATCAGTAAAGGTTCATGGCACTGATGCTGTTGCAGGAGATGGGAATGTCAGCACATGATCAGTGTCCCTCTGGAAGCCAGAGAACTGGGTATTATATCTACCTGTGCCTCTCATTCCTCTTAAGCCTGAACAAAGCACTGAACAAGGCAGAAAAGGAGGCTTTTTTGTGGGACAGACAAGGGAAGTACTTTGTACTGCATTGAGCACTTACCTAGGCAGTTCCCAGGGGAGTGTAAAACTCTCTGCCTCTTAGAYGTTACAGTAATGGCTCTGCTTGCTCAAGGAGTGACCATGTCTGTGGCAAGAGCACGTGTGAAACCAAGCCGCTGGTGGTTTAAAGCTGAGATCATGTACTGCCACCCTGTGGGCCCCATGCAAGGCTGCTGGGGCAGGACCCACTTCTGTGTTCTGCAGTCGTTCTGGTGGAAGAGGCAGAATTAACAAGGATGTAACTTTATACAGGACCCAGACTTAAGATGCCTGTAGTCCTGGGTGCCTCGTACTTCTCACAGTCTCGGCATCTGTGCCATGGTGAACATCCAGGGCTTGCTTTAGGAACAGCAACATGAGGAGTCTGCTCTGCGAGGGAACATTACTGGGAGTGATATTTGGCCTGTCTGTCGCTCCCTCTGCTCTACCTTGTATTTGCGTGGTGCATAATGGGCCAAGTCTGAAAAGCCATTTCATTGCTAGGAGTGCTGGGTTTCCTGAGGGGAGCTAAAGGTCAAAGACCCTCATCTTGTTTGTGCTGATTAGCTACCTAATTAATGATGAGCTGGCCTGCTTTGTTCCTGTCCTGAGGTAGCCTTAAGCCTAACCTGCCTCTTTCTCCCTTTCTCCCTTTTCTTGCTATTGACCTGCTTGCCTGTTAACCCTGTGTGCACCACACTTGCTGCTATACATCTACTTCTTGACTTTCTACATGTGACTGGACCCCGCCTGTAGCATCAGGTAGGAAACCTCCCTGTGCCTCTCAACACAATCCTTAGTGCTCTTAGGAGGCTTAGAGCCTGGATGCGGTTAGATGCAAGTTAGGTTAGTGTTAGTGTGTAACTCTAATGACTGCAGTCATTAAGAAGCAGTCCTTGGGGACCAGCTGTCTCATGGCCCTAGGGTGTCATGTTGGGTAAGGGTGTGAACTGGCCTGTCAGCTGCTGCTCTGCTTAACATGGATTGATGTGACAGTCTGAGACATGATTTGAATGTCATTGGTGGAGCCCATGCCTCCCTGCACCTAGATGTAGCCTAAAGGACTAGTTAACAAAACGGAAGAACCTTTCCTGCTGTCGTTATGACCAATTTTTAGTTAGGCATAGGATTTGCTGTATTGAGGGGAGAATGACCAAATCACGGGCTGTGTGACAGCACCCATATCTAAGTGTCAAAAGCAGTTGTGTGTAATAAATGGCAAGCGCTTGCTCTTAGATTTAGAGGAAGCTTTCTTAGTCTTTGAGTTTATGTAGAGGTCTAAGATGTCATTTCTTCCCTTCAGACTAAGGAAGAGCAGTCCCAGATCACCAGTCAGGTGACTGGACAGATTGGATGGAGACGTGAAGGGATCAAATATCGTCGCAATGAACTCTTTCTTGATGTGCTGGAGAGCGTGAATCTCTTGATGTCCCCCCAGGGTAAGTAGGAGGTATAGAGCTGGCATCCTTCTCCCCTTCCAGTTTGTGAGTGGGGACTTGTGTAAGTGTTCTGAACTGCGCTCTTCTCTACATCAGGTCAGGTTTTGAGTGCCCACGTCTCTGGCAGAGTGGTGATGAAGAGTTATCTGAGTGGAATGCCAGAGTGCAAATTTGGCATGAATGACAAGATTGTTATTGAAAAACAGGGCAAAGGGACTGCGGATGAAACGGGGAAAAGGTAAGAGGCATTGGGGTAAAAGCCACTTGCCACCAGGGACTCTTATAAAAGGGCAGCACTTAGTAGCTTTTCTGATCTGACAGACAAAGCTCACCTCTTCTTCCCTTCAGCTATAACTGCTAATTTTTCCCTGGGTAGGTCAGTTGTCATGCAGGCTACCAGCCTGAAGGCCTCAACACAGAGGGCTTCTCTTCAGCGAGGCTAATGTGAGCAGGTGGAATGTCATCTTTGGTGTGTGACTTCACAGCTATACATGGGCAAGTGCCAGGAGCTCTTCAAGTATTAAGATTCAAATGTAGTGTTAAGTGTGGAGTTCTCACAGCTGGAAATATTTCCCCAAGATGAATTCTCCCAGAGCTCGTGTCTCTAGCAGTTCTAGTCAGTGCAGAGACTCTTATTCATAGGATGCAGTAGTAGTGCTCCCAAGGAATGGTGAAGGAACCCCTCTGACAATAGCCTGCTCTACCCAGACTGTTCCCACAAACTAGAACAGCTGACAGACTAATACTGGGTAAGCCCCTCCTGCTGACATACAGGTGATCAGTGGCTGTGTGGATTGGAGGCTCATCCCTTCCAGGAGCCCAGCTATCTTCCTTCCCAGCTGCACCTCAGTCAGTACCCACATTGAAGCTGAAAACAGGTCTTACGCCTTTTCCAGCCTTCCTGCTTGGGGTGAAGAGATAAAAGCAAAGGGACTGCCACTTTTCTCTCACTAACCATTTGTGACTCAACTGTGTTTCTCTTGGTTGTGTGGTGGGTTTTTTTGGTGGTTTTTTTTTTGGGTTTTTTTGTTTTTTTTTTTGGCTGACCCCCAGTGAATTGGGAAGGTAGATAATCTGCTTCAGCTGTGTGTGCACTCTGCTCTCCCCTTGTCTCTTGCTTCGTGTGACTTGTGCATGTAACTCAGATCTCAGACACTTTCCATGATGGTTCCTGTAAATGGAGCTGAGCTGCTATTTGCCTTTTCTCTCAGAACGAAGCCAAGAGCTATCACTTCACTGTCACCTTTAAGCCTTCTTTCCTGTACCTGAATCTAGCTAGTAAAATGGATGAGCCTCAGGTGGCTGCCCAGTGGGGATATACTCTAGTGAAAATGTCATCTGTGTAGGCCTCTGAAGAGTCAGTAACACTGTCCAAAAGCTTCTGTGCCATGAGTGCCTTTGCCTGTAAATATGCTATTTTCTTGAGTTACAGAAGCAAGATGGACAGGGACTCTTGCTGGGTGGTTCTCTGGTGGGCAAGAGCTTGGCGATGTCACTGTCCAGAAGCATCTAGTTGTGAGGTGACCAAAAGGGACAGCTGCTGCCATTGTTTTTTGGCATCTAGCATGTGGCAACACCAAACCCTGAGTAATGTGGCCTGAGACCTGGAGCAGTGCTAGGCAGCAGGGCTTTCCCAGCAGTGTTCCAAAGGAACAGGAGAAACTAGTCAGCTAATGTTGGCTGTCTTCTGGGCAACAGATTATGACTAACTCCCACTTATGAAGCACAAACTACACCATTGGGTTGTGTAACTAAACAGCTGGTCAGCCTGGGGTCAGTCTGCTTCCCATTTGTGCAGGTAGTGCTGATTCGTAGGACAGCTGAACCTGCCTGAAGTGCTTACACTATCTCAGCAGCACACTTGCATGGTTGTCCTGTTGCTCCCAGCAGTTGAGGCAGCCTAGATATCACAATGCTACATTGCTGCCTCTTCTGTTGCTACTGCCTTCTAGTTTTCTGGTCCCTCTCGGTAGCTGAAAGTTCTTGGCTGACCTCAGGACCTGTAGCAAGGAAGGTATTCTCAGGGACTGGAACCCAGCACAAGTTCAGTGCTGGCAGGTTAGGCTAGTGCACCTAGATGGACAGATGGTAGCTGTGTAGATTTTTAGAAGTGAGAGATACGAACTTTTATGGCATAATATTGTGGTCTTTGGCAAATTGGTTCAGAATCGAACCACCTGCTAGCAGTGTGGAAATCAACAGCTGTGAAGAGATTTCTGAACAGGAAGACCCCGAACCTGGCATCTCCTGGCTGTGTGGCAGTGGGATAGCTTTGTGGACAGGAAAGTGTTATCTCTCCTTTGAACTGTGCTGCGAGAAGACTTGGGCTAAGCAGAGTTGCCTCTGCAGTACTGAGGTGCTGCTTGCAGGCAGACCCAAGCATTGTGTTGCTGGCTGTGACAGAAGGGTGCTCCCCTAATCTCTCTCCTCTTTGGGGAGAAGAGGGAAAGAATTCTTTCAAACAAGCTTCCTGAAATACGATTTTTGTGGTGGTGAAACAAGGAAAGTCTGAGCCAAGAGGCTGCTGTCCCCTAAATCTCTCCCTGCCTCCCCATTTCCTGGACACCTGCGGTGGCAGCATGCTCTGTAGAGTAGTTTCTGCCTGCGCAGACTTTGACTGCACCAAGATACCAGGACTGCAGCTTGCACTTGTTTAACTGTGTCTTGTGTTTTTAGCGGCAAACAGTCAATCGCCATCGACGACTGCACTTTCCACCAGTGTGTGAGGCTCAGCAAGTTTGATTCTGAGAGGAGCATCAGCTTCATTCCACCAGATGGAGAGTTTGAGCTCATGAGGTACGGTGGTGGGGGATGAACAGGCTGATGTTGACATGTTTGCTGCTACAGTAGTGTTGCTGCTCTCAGGCAGACTTGCAGCCCTTGAACACCTAACAAATATGCACTTGCCTTCTTTCTTTTCAGAGTGGAACCTGTAGGGTGTCCCACAAATCCTTCTGTTACAAATGTGGTAGAAGCCCAGCTGCATGGTTTTCTTTGCCACAACCATAGTGTTGGATGTGGTTTTCCCTACCCTTTAGCTTGCTGTATCTGGTTTTTTTAGTGCTTAAAACTGGTGTCCTTGAACAGGGTCATTGGCAGGAACCAGATATAAGACTTGGGACTAGCCCTCACCTAGGGCTGCTTCCTTCTGGGGTGGCTCCATTTCTGGCTGATGTTTCTAAGCTGTTCCCTGTATGCAGAGGCTGTCTCTTCAGGAAGGTGGTGCAATTTGAGACTCTAAGGGAGTTAACTCCTTCTCAGAGTTCACTGTTGCTTCCATCCTTGCAGATACCGAACCACTAAGGACATCATCCTTCCCTTCCGTGTGATTCCCCTGGTGCGGGAGGTGGGTCGGACCAAGCTGGAAGTGAAGGTGGTGATCAAATCAAATTTCAAACCTTCCTTGCTGGCTCAGAAGATAGAGGTAAGAGAATAAAAATCTATGGTCTCTTGTGCCTGGGAATTGTGCCTCTACTTTGTCCCCTGCTATGGAGTCCTCACAGATGAGTCCTCAAGCTTGTACAGGACTAAAAGAGTGAACTGAATGCCCCACAGATGCGTGGTGCTGCTGTGCTGTGGAAGGGAACTGCCATAGAGTGGGGAGGTGGAAGTTGTTTTCAGTTGCACAGCCACCTTGGCAGAGGCCTCATTCCCTGCAGCAACTGTTCACTTAATGTCTTGGCCACTGTGAAAAGTTCATGTTCTCCTGTCTGCATGATCTGATGGTATGTCAGACAGGCAGCAGGCTATGAGCTGTGTAAGACAGGCTAAGGGTGGCTTTGCAGCTTAGTCCCCTTCTGGGAAAGGCTTACTGCTGCAAAGCTAGGCTGTCCAGAGCCTGGTGCAACTAGACCTCCCTGGCCAGCCTGGCATCCTTCCTGAGCTCATCTGCCTGACACTAGCCAGGTTTCCTGCAGCCTGAACTGGAGAGTTGTGCCCTGTTCCTCACTGACTGTTGTGGATTCTGAAAATGCATTTGAACCTTTACTTCAAAGCAAGAAACCAGAGAGCTAGCCTAGGGTGCCTTGTGGTAGCTGATATTCTCTGGGCCCTGAGATGGGAGAGAAGGCGGCCAAGGGCTCCAGGACAGGCGGTCTTTCCCTGAGGCTGCACAGAGTGCCCAGGCTGCAGTCTCCTTGCCCCTGCTCACCAGACTCTGCCTTCTAGGTCCGGATCCCAACGCCGCTCAATACCAGTGGAGTGCAAGTCATCTGTATGAAAGGGAAGGCAAAGTACAAGGCCAGTGAGAATGCTATTGTCTGGAAGTAAGTGAGCGTGTTGGGTCTGGGGTGCTGCAGGGGCAGGGCTTGGGGAGGCAGAGTCTGTTTAGCCCTCCTGTCTGCCCTGAGCACATGTAGTGAAGGGGAGAATAAACTTGGGCACCTCCTCACTTCTGGGCTTTCTCTGATAGGATAAAACGTATGGCTGGAATGAAGGAATCCCAGATCAGTGCGGAGATTGAACTGCTGCCCACCAATGACAAGAAGAAGTGGGCTCGGCCCCCGATCTCCATGAACTTTGAGGTGAGTCCCTGCCTGCCTCCCAGGGTGCAGCTAACCTTAGAGAAGCTTTGTCAGTCCAGTCCCTTCTGCCCTCATGGGAATTACACAGGTTTGAATGCTCCCTGTCCCAAGATGCCATGTGACTCTGTAACACGAGGCCAGCCAGGTGGCAAAGCTAATGGAAGAAAACTGCCCTTAAAGCCACTGCATGCAGTGACAGACTCCAGGGAGTAGGGAAGGGAACAGTGGCTCTTGGTGTCCATCTCTAGATGCATGCAGGTCCTCTGGCTTTTGTGTATGGAGGGCATCTTACCCCTCTGTTCCAATGCTCTCCATTGCCTTTCCCTTTCTCAATAGGTTCCGTTTGCCCCCTCTGGGCTGAAGGTGCGCTACCTGAAAGTCTTTGAGCCAAAGCTGAACTACAGTGACCATGATGTGATAAAATGGGTGAGGTACATTGGCAGGAGCGGGATCTACGAGACCAGATGCTAGCCCCAGCAGGCTGGCAGGCTCCCTCTTCTCCAAGCCATCCTCCGCCTCTCCTCAGTCTTCAAGTACATTCAGAGAAAACATCTGCCTGGCCCCTCTACGCAGATTGAAAGCCCCTGTGGCTCACCTTGGGAGCGGACTTGCCTGCCTGTGCTCAGTTACCACCCACGCTGCAGTTGAAGTTCAGAACCCAGTCGCGCGCAGGGGTGCAGTCAGCCTCCTGCTCCCCATCCCAGGGTGGGGAAGGGCTAGTCTAACTCCCATCCTCTCGTGATCTTTCTAGGGAACGTCCACCATTAAACTCCTCTTCTGTTGGTGTCTCACTACTTGCATCATATCCTAGTATTTTTGAAGTTCTTGTGCATATGTACTCGTAGAATAGACCTAAACATAGACTGGACAAATCTGAGTTGAAGTTACCCTGGCTTCTGTACTAGCTATTGCTGTTGTGGTAGATGTCGCTGGCCAGTCTGAGATGCCTGGGGTGGTGAGTTTGTCAGGCCTCCACCAGGGGAGATGGTGGGCTCACCGGATCTCACCACCACCTTATATTTCTTGCAAAGTCATCAGTATAGAGTCCTGCCGTGGGAAGGTTTGTGACCAAAAAGGATGAGGGTTTAGACTCTTGCTGGTGTGTATGTGGGTGGCACAGCATTTCAGGTCCTTAGAGCACTTACCCCCACCCACTGCTGGCTCGAGCCAGTCTGTCCTTTCCAAACAAATTGGAAACGTGGCCCCTCTGTCCCACGGAGTGCGGGTCAGCTGAGCTCTGTCAGGATGTGAACAGGGTCTGTCCTCGGGGAATCTAAAATGCAGTTGGCAGTAAGAGCCCCCTGCCCCAGCCTGCCCTCTCCACACTTCTACCAAACGCTTCTGGGCCATAGGAATGCTGCTGCTACCCACAGTCCTGCTTCTGGTAGTATGGTCTCCATTTTGTACACTTTGTGATTTGTCCAGCTCTGAATCTAATAAAGTATGTAGAATGGAGAAGGCTGCCTGCGCTGCTGTTTGGGACCTGTGGTGCAAGAGCCTGGGCTGTGCTCTGGGCCTGTGCCAGAGCGTCTTGGGGCTTGCTTTTGTAGCTTCCCCAGCCCTGGGCTGCCTGGGGGTTAGTGGGTGGAAAGAACAAGTGATGCTTTTGCTTCCAGCAGTGCCAGTGCTCAATTCCAGCTGCTGCCACTGCTGCAGCTCCCTGGGGAAAAGAGGGTGCTCTGGGCTTCCCTGCAGCACTGGCTCACCAAAACCTGCGGCTGGGCTGCCTGGAGCCTTGCTGTCCTCTTGGTAGGGCACGTCCAGCCCCCCGCAGGCCTGGCTTCTCTGCCCAAGCCTGGCGTAAGTGAACCTTAGTGGCTTTTTCTTGTGAGTAGCTAGAAAAAATCACAGTGGTTTTCCCTTTTATCTTAGCTTTTGGAGGCCGGGGCCGAGGAGGGTGCTGTGCCTGGCAGCTGGAGGTACAAGCAACCGCTGCAGCAGCTGTAACTGGCCCTTGGTGCAAGACCCTCCGCCTTGAACCCCGTCTGTGAGCGGGCGCCTGAGCATGGACACKGCCCCAGGCGCAGGGACCTGCCCCTCTCCCCTTATTCCCAGTGCCTTAAAAAAAACCCCAACCACAGTGTGGTGGCTGTGTGTGTTGAGGCACAAGTGTGAGAGCCGAAACTCTTATTTTACTTTTTCAAAAGAGGAAAAAAACCCAAAACCCCCGCAAAACCTCCTTTGCCGCTGGAGAGGAGGGGCAGGGTGTGCGCAGCCGGCTGCTCTGGGGGGAAGGACGCGCAGGGGCTGTGCTCGGCCGCCGCCGTCCCCGGGGGCTCTCCCCGCCCGCGGTGGCAGCGGCCCCGGTGCCGGCCCTCCGCGGGGCGGCTGCACGTGGCAGCGGGCTCCCGCCCCGCCCCGCGCGCTCCGCCCCGGACTCCACTTCCCAGCGGCCCCCGCGCGCATGGCGGCCGCCCGCCTCCTTCCCGGCAGCCCCCGCGCCCGCGCCGTCCCTTCCGCCTCTGCCGCGGTGCCGGGCTCCGTGCGGCGGCGCCGGGCCGCACCGCGGCCGGGCCCCGCTCCGGCTCCGCCATGGCGTCGTGCGCCGACATCCTCCGCAGCGAGTTCCCCGACCTGGACGGCGAGGTCTTCGCTTACGTGACGGGTGAGCGGTGCCCGCCTCCCCCGCGGCTCGGCCTCCCGCCCCGCCACATGTCGCGACATCTCCCCGCCGTCGCGACAGGCGGCCGGGGAGGGGCGGGGGCGCGGGAGCGGGCGGCTGCCTGCCACCTGTCGGCCGCATCGCGACACGCGGCCGTCCGTCGCGACAGCGCGCGCGAGCGGAGGGGTGTGCAGCGCCGGCGCCGTGTGCCCGCAGGGATCCTGCACGGCAGCGCGGCCGACTTCGAGTCGGTGGACGAGCTGGTGGAGGCGGTGGGGGAGCTGCTGCGGGAGGTGTCGCAGGACGCCAAGGACGACGGCGCCATCCGGGAGATCTGCCAGCGCCTCTTCAACACCCTGCAGCTGTAAGGGTCGCCCCCGCCCCGGCCCCCGCCCGCCCTCACACCCTCCTCACCCTCATCCTCCTCATCCTCCTCCTCCTCCTCCTCCTCCTCCTCTCTCGCAGGGACGAGGGCCGGGCCCAGCGCTGCAGCCAGGTGCTGCTGGACGCCCCCATCCAGCTCTCCCAGATCACCGATGGATATGGTGAGCGGCACCCCCCAGAGACCCCCAGCCACGCGTCGTGTGTCCCGTCCCGCTGTCGGGGTGCCGGCAGCAAGGATGGGCTCAGGGCATTGAGCGTGCGCTCGCCTGACCTTGGGGGAGCGGTTCCCCCCCACCCCCGCGGGCTCCCCCTCGCAGGTGCACCCCTCTTTCTCTTCCTGCTGCTGAGCTGTTGCCAGCAGCACCTCGCTGCCCACAGGGCAAGCTGGGGTGGAAGGAGAGGGGCTGCCCCTTGGTCCCTTCGTCCTGCTGGAGAGGGGACAGTCCTGCCTGGTTGTGGGCAGCTGCTAAGGCAGCGCTTGGTGGAGCCTCCCTGGAGCATGCGCTCACCAACCCAACTGTCTTGTTGCAGCAGATGCCAGCGTGGACCTGCTGCCGGGGCTGTTGCTGAAGAGAGGCCAGACCTCGGTAAGTGGGGGGGCCGTGCCCTCATTCGTAAGCCAGCAGACCTGGTGGGAGCAACTAATGCACGGGGCTGCAGGTGCCCTGCCCTGCTCCAGTCACCTCGCCCTCGGAGAGCAGCCGGAACAGGCAGTCGTCCTGGCCAGGGGCACAGCTGCGGGGGGTGCTGCTCCTCCTCGTCGTGTTCACTGTAATTTGGGAAACTCTTGACCTTGGTGTGRTAAAGAGGCTCAACAGAACTTAACAGCTTATTAATTTGACAAGATCTATTTTGCTCTAACTTCCTAATGAGCTTCAGAGCGTGGTTGATGCAGTGGTGGTGCTCAGAGTGCAGCTTCTCTGACTTTCATGAGGGCCTTTGGCTTCTACAGCGAGGCCTTTGATTGAGAAAATAGGTTGTACCGGGATGACATCGTGCCATACTCAATGAGAGATAAAATCCTGGCTAATGGTTAGATGTTGGATGTTACAGATGAGGAGTTAGCAGGGAGCAGCTGTTTTCCAGAGAGCTGCTGCAGGGAGGTTGTAAGCCCAGCTTTCGAAACGGCTGTGGGTTGTTGTGGTTTGAGAAATAAGATCAGGAGTGGAGTCGTTTGGAAGCAGTTACGCTCCATGACCTGGAGGAAATCAGAACGTCTTTGGGGATGGAACGTGTGGTTGCCCAGGAGTGACCCGGCTTGCCCTCTGTGTTGGATGTGCCAACGTTTGAGTATGGGTAAGGTGTGGTTGTGCATCTGCAAAGCAAAGACGRCGCTAGCTGTTCAGGGTGGGCAGTCTCTCTCCCAGGCTGGTCTCTTGTAGAGCTCTTGCTTCCTGGGGTAACATGTTGAGGACGAGAACTGCTCGCTTGGAGGCTGAGACCTAACGTGATCCCCGCATGTCTGAATGGGAGTCTTAAGGAAAGCTGGCAGCTGTTGCTGGTTTTGGCACTGGACTTGTTGCTGCTGGGTTTGCTCTCTGGCTCTCGTGTCCGCAACTCAAAAAGGATCTTCAGAAAAATTGGAGACGATTCAGAGAAGGTCTCAGGAGGCCTCTCAAGTTCTGGAGGACACGTCTTACTTGGGAGATTCAGGGAGCTTGGTATAGTTTACAGAGTGACTCAATCTGTCTGTAGGTACAGGGTCACAGCTCCAGTAACAAGATGCTCTTCAGTCTAGCATGCAGGTCTGTAACGTGCTCCAGTGGCTGCAGAGTTGCCTAGAAATATCTAGGAGTGTTCTTGGTCAGCCACAAATATTTGACTTGACGTGGGAATAAGCTGGAGTGGGCTGGCCTGGCCAAGACCAGAGGCCAGGTTAAAATGCTTGGCTCCTTCTTGCCTTCAGGTTTAATTAAATGCTTTTTGTTTCTGTCTTGATTGATCCACTAGGTAAGCTGAGTTTGTTCCAAACTGGCTAAAGTTTAACATGCTTCATGGTCTAGGATGAGGGTGGGTGTAGCGGAGGAGGCACTGGGATAGCAGGTTGCTGCTGTTGAAGTGACTTGGCTGACCCGGGTCCCCAGAACTACAGAAATTGGCCGTACGTTAGGGTCAGCCAAACCCTTTGCCTTGCTGAGTCAGAACTGTTGTGTATGAGCAGTTGATTTAGGACTTCATTCCTGAAGTGACTTCCCAGCCTGATTAGCTTCCTCAAAATGCACTTGAATCTGTCCCAGTTCCCCTGTCCTACCTCCCTCCTGCCCTCCCTCCCTTCCTTCCAGGCATGAGGGGTTGATTGATCTCTTTTCTCATGGAGTTGGGCTTTTGGGGCTTTTGCTGAAGATGCTCTCTCTTCTTTAAACTCTCTGCTTTGTGCCCCAGATGGTGAATGCGAAGAAACTGGAGAAGGCAGAAGCCAGGCTGAAAGCCAAGCAGGACAAGAGGATGGAGCGGGATTCCCTGAAGTCATCTGGTCCTCTGTGAGCATGGAGGGCACCTTGAACATCCCCATCCCGCTCTGCTGAGTGTGGCTGGGATCTGGCTGTACCAGAGCTTTCCTGTTGAGCCCCCTTCTCTGTCTTCTGCCTGCCCACAGTGTCCTTGAGGAGGCSTCTGCCAGCCAAGCTGCCAGCAAGAAGGAGACTCGCATGGAGTCATCAGGCAAGAACAAGTCGTATGATGTGCGCATTGAGAACTTCGACGTGTCCTTCGGTGAGCGGTGAGTGCAGGTGGGGAGGTGGGACAGATCCTGGCTGGGGTTTTGGACCATGGGTCATTGAGACTGGATTGGAGAGTGGCTGGGAAATGACAGAGGGCGTAGGAAGGATCAGGAAGCAAGGTGGGCACCTGACCCTGTTGGCTTTGGGCAGGAGAAGTTTGTCATGGTTACTTGGCCCCAGCACAGCCTGAAACATGATGGGGACAGGTGGCTGCTGTTATCTCCCTCTCCGTGGGGCAGTCTGACCAGGTACCTGCCTGTTCTCTTGCTTTAGTGTCCTGCTGGCGGGAGCAGACCTGAACCTGGCGTTTGGACGGCGCTACGGGCTGGTGGGCAGGAACGGGCTGGGGAAGACCACGCTGCTGAAGATGATTGCCAGCCGGAGCCTGCGCATCCCCTCGCACATCAGCATCCTCCACGTGGAGCAGGAGGTGGCGGGGGACGAGACGCCGGCGCTGCAGAGTGTGCTGGAGTGTGACACCACTCGTGAGAGTCTACTGCGGGAGGAGAGGGATCTGACGGCTAAGATTAATGCCGGCAGGTGAGATGTTGCCGCTAGGTTTCCAGCCCTTCTRTGGCTTCTTGTCTGCGAGGTCTCGTTCTGAGGTCTCTCCCTTCAAATGGAGGGTGCCAGCAAGGCTACGCTGCGTCTTGCCCACCTTAGCCCTGCTTGYGGAGATCAGCCTCTCCGAGCACTCAAACCCTGACCCCGTCAGTCCCACACACTCCTCTTTGTCCTGCCCCAGGGGAGAAGGGACAGAAGGTGCCAGGCTATCGGAGATCTACACGAAGCTGGAGGAGATTGAGGCAGACAAGGCCCCAGCGAGGTGAGACAGCCCTGCGGGCCCCGCTGTCTGTTAGCGTGGGCAGTGGTTTGGGGCATGGGGTATGGAAGGGTGATGCTGTGGCCCTGGGATCCAGCATGTGGGGACAGGGGGCTCTCCCTACTGCTCTTCTTGTCTCTTCTTCTGTCACAGCTCTGCTGGGTTAGGAGTAGTCGAGCTTCCCTCCGAAGCTAGAGGGATTTTTTTTTTTCTTCCCCAAATGGCTTGCATTGTGGCTGCTGCTCCTCTCGGACCTCCCCAGGTTCCTGGTGTCTGGGGAACGTTTCTGGGATGTTGGTGGTAGTGACTGTCTTCCTGGCCAAAGAGCTGAAAGCTTCTTGTGAATCTCCTGGGACTTCATGTGGATGCTGTGCCCTGCTGGGCTGCATTTTCCAGCCAAGCGCTGCTCTTGGGCATGCAGTGAAGTTTTCCTGTGCCAGAATGGCCTTACACCATGTAGCAGAGTCCCCACAGTGACTGTGGGTCTGAGACCTCAGACTGTGCTCTGCCGTTGGATGCTGTAGCTGGGTTCCAGTTCTCTCCCCTTTTCCCCAGGGCGTCGGTCATTCTCGCTGGRCTGGGCTTTAATGCAAAGATGCAACAGCAGACAACCAAGTAAGTCTCCAGGTTCTGGGCATCGACAAAGAAATGGGTCTGGGGAGACGCTGCTGCTAGTGAGCCTGCAGGCACTGCTGTGGCTGTAAGGGAGGGGAGCCCTGTGAGAGAGTGAGGGTCTATTCCTGCCCATCCGATGTGGTCTCCTGCCCTGGGGGTGCCTGCTGGACCATGGATCTTGTGCTGCGCCCGAGATCTCTGCAGGGACACGCTGTCTCTGGGTGACAGCAGAGCCGAAAGGGCTGTGGTGGAGCAGGGAGCCTGGCAGGCAGGCAAACACAGAGTTGTTCTGTGTTAAATGGTAACCCCTCTCTGAAACCTCTTCTCTCCTCAGAGAGTTTTCCGGAGGCTGGAGAATGAGACTGGCCTTAGCCAGAGCCCTGTTTGCCAGGTTGGTGTCCAGGCCTTCATGCCATGGGGTTAACCTTCCTTGCTGTCCGTGCTGCGAGGTGCAGGGGTGCTGCCTGGGGGTCCTTTTGACTCAGGCTCTCGGGGTGGGGAGCGTTGCAGCTCTGTGTGTGTGGTGAAACATGCTCTGCACTGACCCTGTGCTCTTTTTCCTTCTGATACCCATGTCTTGTTTTTTGTAGGCCAGATCTCCTTCTGCTGGATGGTAAGTCGATACTGCGAGTCCCCCTCCAACACTGCTGCTGGGCCTGCCTGTGCCCTTGCTGGGGTTGGGAACACGCTGTGGCCTTTAGCTGCCTGCTCAAAATAGCCCTGCGTGACAGGGCCAGTGCTGGCAGGGCTGTCGGTGCTCCCCTGGCACGGCGGGCAGAGCTGGCAGTGAAGTCTGCTTGGGCGGCCGCTTCACTGCACTCAGCAGAGCTCTGCCCCGTGTCYCAGCCGGGTGGTCTGCATGTCACCGTGCCCCAAGCAGTCCCTTTCCCTCACCTGTCCCTGTGATGGGCCCTGGCTGCCCGCACACTCTGGGGGGAGTCCCTTCACCGCAGGGGGTGACCCCGGCGCTGGGCTGGTTCCCTGGGGAGGTACCCACCTTGGGTGGGGGCTCTGGGCAAGGCACTGCTGCTGGGCACCGGGGTCTGGGTACTGGTAGGGAGTGGGGGGAGCATCCCGGGCTGAGCCTCGGCCCCCATACCCAGCCCCCTCAGCACACCCCACACGTGTGAGTCCCCTGAGCTGTGGAGGCAGGTCCCCACGCAGGGTCTCTTCCTCCACAATGCTGATCACTAGCCTTTCTTGTGTAAAAAAAGCATAATCCAGCCATCCTCATCCCTCCTGACCTCGTGCCTCTTTCCMTTCCCTCAGAGCCAACGAACATGCTGGACGTGAGGGCCATTTTGTGGCTTGAGACCTACCTGCAGGTAAGGGGTGGCAGGAGGCCCTGGGACAGGGCGAGGGATGGAGACGTCCTCCAGGCTGGCGTCTTGCCTTGCTGGGTGGTGGGACCAAGCCCTGCACTCTGGCTTGATGATGCTGAGGGCTCCCTCTTGCTCTCTCCTCCAGACCTGGCAGTCGACCATCCTCGTGGTGTCCCACGACAGGAACTTCCTGAACGCGGTGGCCACGGACATCATCCACCTGCACTCGCAGCGGCTGGACACGTACCGCGGGGACTTTGAGAACTTCATGAAGATCAAGGAGGAGCGGCTGAAGAACCAGCAGCGAGAGTACGAAGCCCAGCAGCAGTACCGCGAGCACATCCAGGTACTGAGAGAAGCCAGTAGTGCTGGGGCACTCTTCTCCAGCTTTGTCCCTTTCTCCATGCTTCTAGACCAGTGGATGTGGCTCTGTTGTTGCAGGAGGTTCGGCAGCAGAGCAGGGTGGCTGGGGCTGAAGTGGACCTGGGGCTCTCTGACGCTTTTCTCTCTTGTAGGTTTTCATCGACCGCTTTCGCTACAATGCTAACCGGGCATCCCAAGTGCAGAGCAAGCTCAAGCTGTTGGAGAAGCTGTGAGTGCCTGTCCTGCTCCTCTCTGGAGGTGGGGAGAGGGCAGTGCTCATGGGAAGAAACAGAAGTTTCCCAGGGTGCCTGGGAGATACAGGGGTGGTTTGGGGTTTGGGTGCTCTGTCTCTGGTCCAGAGGCTTTGGCTAGGATGAGGTGTCGCAGAGCTGACACCTTCTGGTGTGAGAACAGACCCCCAGTGCAAGGCACCTTGGTTATGTGTCTCCTCTTCTTGCAGGCCAGAGCTGAAACCTGTGGACAAGGAGTCTGAGGTGATCATGAAGTAAGTGTCCCCTGAGCCCTTGCTTGGAGGGTGCCTGGCTCCCTTTCTGACGTGAGTTCCTCCTGGGTCCTGTCCCGGCTGGGACAACCACCCCTTCCGGTGGGCCAGCCTTACTCTGACAGGGAGCCCAGACAGGTCCCCGCATTCAGGCTGGGTTCCTTCCTGGGRCCAAGGCTGCAGATCCGTGTCCCCTTCTTGTGACCATCCTTCCCAGAGGCCCTGCATGGTAGGGAGCCCCCCTTGCCACCGGGGGGGGGGGGTTGCAGCAGTTGTCCCAGGAGCCTGGGAGCAGGGTCTCTGAAGTTCCTGGCCATCTCTCACCTCTTCCTRCCTTCCCAGGTTCCCTGACGGCTTTGAGAAATTCTCCCCACCTATCCTGCAGCTGGATGAAGTAGACTTCTATTACGACCCAAGTCACTACATCTTTTGTTCCCTCTCCGTCTCTGCTGACCTGGAGTCACGCATCTGTGTGGTATGTGGGATTAAAGAATAACAGTGGCTACGAGGGACCTTGGGAGGTCCCTGCTCAAAGCAGGGCCAGCTTTGATGTTTAGGTCAGGTTGCTCAGGTCCTTGTCCAGTTGAATTTTGGATGTCTCTAGGGAGGAATATTTCTCCCATTCSTCTGGGTCCCATTGCAGCATTTGATCATCCTCATTTTGAGGAACATTTTTCCTAATACTAGTAGAATTTGCGGCTTGTGCCTGTTGCCCTTTATCCTTCCACTGGGCACCTCTGAGAAGAGACTGGGTCCGTCTTTTCTGTAACTCCCTGTTAGTTAGCTGACGACAGCAGCATGTAGTGGGGGCTCCTGCTGCATTGGATGGGGCAGCAGAGAGATGCTRTTTGCTTGCGAATGAGGCTGGGACCAGGTAATCCTTAGGCTCAGGGGTTGGGGAGGGAACATCTTCTAGCACTGCTGCCTGTGCTGCTCCTCAGTGATAGAAATGCAGCTTCCAGGTAGCTGGAGGCACTGGTTAGACTCTCATCCTGCCCCCCTCCGCTGCGTGATCATCCAAGAGAGCTGAAATTCCCTGATCACTGCCCCCCTCTCCAAAGTACCTTCATGGGTTTCACGTTCTCCAATGCTGCTGCTGCTTCTCTAGGTTGGGGAAAACGGAGCTGGCAAGTCAACCATGCTAAAGATCTTAATGGGGGAGCTGGCACCAGTCAGAGGGATCAGACATGCTCACAGGTACCTGGTAGGAAGGGCTGGGGGACTGGGAGGAATGGTGCAGTTGGAGGGCTTCTGGGCTGTGCTTTGGAGTGATGGCTGCCCGAGTGACGGGGATGGGTCCTGCACACCCATGCATATGCCCCACTTCCCGTAGCTGCAGCTGCGAGCGCTGTGATTGCAGGGCCTGGTACCAGCTCCCAATCTCTCTTCTCATTCTGCAGAAACCTGAAGATCGGTTATTTCAGCCAGCACCATGTGGATCARCTGGACTTGAACATCAGTGCTGTAGAGTTGCTGGCAAGAAAGTTCCCAGGTGAGTTTTGGAGATTCCAGGAGATCTGGGCCATTGAGATCTCCTTTGCTACACACGGAGCAGCAATGATTTGTTCCGTGGCCCTGGGCAGAAGGCTCTGTCACATCGGTGCTTAAGGGACACTGCCTGCTCTGGGTTAACTCCCCACGTCCAGCACAAGTTCAGGACACCAGCCRTGAGAAGCTGAGCTGGTTGTGCAGGGCTAGCCAGCAGTCTGCAGACCTCAGACTGGTGCTCCACTGTGGCCGGGTTTTGGGAGCAGATGACCCGCTTTCTTGCTGGGCACAGAACGAGCACTGGCTCCTCCTTTCCCAGTTGCCAAAACCTCCCGCTCTCTTCTCCACTTAACACTACTGAATGCAGTGACAGGGAATTGGGTGCAGCGTCACTTGGAGTCAGTCACTAGCCCTGCAGCCCCTGTCCCGATTGTGTCAGTCAGGTTTTCCCCGCAAACCCCCTGCTTGGGAGGGAGTTGCCTGGAAGCGGCTGCTGAATTCCTCCCCTGCCGTGCTGGTCTGGCACGGGCTGCCACGCCGCGGCGCCCACCAAGCTCACGGCACCAAGGGCCCTGTGTCACACCGGGTGTGCCATAGCTGTGTTGTGAYGTGCTCCCGCAGGGAAGACGGAGGAGGAGTACCGGCATCAGCTGGGGAGCTACGGCGTCTCGGGGGAGCTGGCTGTGCGTCCCGTGGCCAGCCTGTCTGGAGGTCAGAAGAGTCGCGTGGCCTTTGCCCAGATGACYATGTCCTGGTAATTTTCTCCCAGATGCTGTTAATTTTTGCATGGCTCCATCCCTGGAGCCTGCTTCACCAGGAGGAAGGCGGGCACCCAGGGACTTTCCGCTGCCCCACGGAAGCCTCGTCCTTGGGACTTCTGTGGGGAGGGAGGTTGTCACCCTGGGGGGACTGTGTGGAAGGAGGCAGGTGGCTTTCTCCTGCTGCTTTGGGCTCACAGGGATAAGAGGTGTCCCTGGAGCTGGGCAACGCCGATCTTGGGGCCATGCAAATGCYGGTGGCTGCGGCTTTTCGTGGCCAATGCAGCAGCCTGGTGGAGGTCCCTGCAGTGCAAAGGGGTGCAGATCCAGCCTGGGCTGTTCCAGTACATGCTCAGAGCCATCTTCTCTTCCAGTCCAAACTTCTACATCCTGGATGAGCCGACAAATCACCTGGACATGGAGACCATCGAGGCGCTGGCAAAGGCACTGAATAAGTTCCGGGTAAGGCTCCCTCAGTGACATCTCCTGTTTTTCTAATGCTCCCTGCAGCCTCCAGCTTGGGTTACTTGGTATCTCAGCCAGAGGTGGACAGTCGAATACCAGTGATGGCTTCAAGTCCAGGACAGATGTTGGGAAGGGTCAGTCACATTTCTGCCTTAGCCGTCCATCCTGGTGGTTTGTTTTGCTTGCTGGCTTTGGCTAGGGGTGGCTGAGAGAGGCAGCAGCAGACCAGAGAGCACCTTGTCCCCCATCTTGGCCAGTCACCTATACTCTGTGACTTCTCRTGTGCTGCATGCGGTGCTCAGCCCTGCCTTGGGGCCTCTCAGCTCTTCCTTAGGCACAATTTATGGCTGATATCGAAAGACTCAGCCTCCAGATACCACTGTGATCAACCTGGTTCTCACTGTTCTGTAGTTGCTCAGGTTGGGGCAGTTTTCCTGTGAAAGAAAAGCTTAATTGAGGTTGCTCAGGGCCTGGTCCAGCCACCTCTTGACTGTCATTGACTCCACCTGGAATCTCCATCCTTGCAGTTGTCAGAGACCTGGAAAGCCAGTAACAAACCCTGCACTTGCCTTCCGYGAGGGGAGGCTAAATACATTATTGCTGCCCATGCCTCCTCCATACGTCATCTCTCTGTCCCCCTGAAGGAATGAAAAGCTGGGATTAGGTCCCTGCCAGTGAAGTACCATTGAGTTTTCCCTGGAGCGGATGGAAACCTGAAGTCCTGGGCACAGGCTGGACAGGGGTGCAGGATCTCTGTGCCACCAGTGCTGGGCCCTGGGTTGTGCTCCACTAAGTTCCCTTTTTTTCCCCCCTTGTGTGTTGGCAGGGTGGTGTAATTCTGGTGTCCCACGACGAGCGCTTCATCCGCCTGGTGTGCCAGGAGCTGTGGGTGTGCGAGAACGCCACCGTGACCCGCATTGAGGGTGGCTTTGACCAGTACAGAGACATCCTGAAGGAGCAGTTCCGGAAGGAGGGTTTCGTATAAGGGAGGCGGGAGCCGGACTGGGCCGGGGGCTGGAGCGCGAAGCTCGGCCACCTTGGCATCCATCCCAACTGTGCCTGGCAGAGCGCCGAGGACGCTGCTGCCCACATGGACTGTCAGCCATGCCATCAAACTGCCACCTGAACTGCTCTCCCCTCCCGGGGCCGGGCGGAAGGACGGCAAGGGAGCAGGAGCCCGGTGCTGCGCGTGGCTGGGGGCATGCCGGGGGCTCTGCCGCCGGCCAGGGCTGTGCCTGGCACTGGGCACACTGGAAAGGCTGTGCCTGGAGCTGCTGCTCTGCTGAGAGGAGGGAAGGAGGTGTTGAGTCCCGACCCCCCCCAGTTTAACTCCGTGCTCTGGAGGGCAGGAGAGGAGCTGTTCTCCATGTTTCTTCGCTTCCCCCTCTGCCTTTTTCTTTCTTTCTTTTTTTTTTTTTTTTTTTTTTTTTTTTTTTTTTTTTTTGTGTTTAACTGGCCAAACACTAGTCAGGCTCCATCACATGCCACCATCCCCTCTGCCACCCTGGAGGGAAACGAGGCCTTTGCTGCTAAAAGTGACCCCTGCCTCTTCCCCCAGCCCCTGGAAGCTGGGGCTCGCTTGGTCTGTCCTCCCCAGGGGCTTGCGTTTGTAGTGCTGAGGGAGCCAGAGCCCGGCTCTGCCTGGGCCCCGCTCCCTGCTCCTTTCCCTGCGCTGCTGCCGGTACCGCCTCGCCTCGCCGCCTGCCTTTCCTTTCAAACCGGCCCTAGGGTGGGCTGCCCGGGGGTGGGCTGCCCGGCACCCCCCCCCGCCCGCCTGCACAGAGGTTGCAGTGTAAATAAACCCAGGACGCAGCGGGTGCAGCGCTCTCCTTTCCTTGGGGTGCTGCGGGGCTTGAATTTGGGGGGCACAGAGCACAAGGCTGCTCGGGGGAGATGCTTTCCGGATGGGTCTCTCCAAATTAAATGGCTCCCCCGCGGCGCTGGGGAGGCTGGCACCCGGGCTGGGTTGTGTGGGGCTGTGCTGGTGTCCCCCTGGGCTCCTGGGGGCCGCGGGCCGCCGCGGGGGGGGCAGGGAGCAGGGGCGAGGCCGGCGTTGGGCGTCAGCTCTGGCAGGCGCCCGGATCCGGTTGTGGTTTGGGGGCTGCGAGAAACCGGGGCTGAGGGTGGGCGGGAGGAGGGGGT
>JAYKAV010002977.1:3041360-3067238 GCA_035582835.1 Phoebastria nigripes | reverse complement strand
GGGGGCCGCCCCTCCCCTCCCCGGCGGGCCGCGGCCGCCTTCCGGCGGGGGGAGCCGTGCAGCCCGGCCCCCGGGTCTCCCCTCGGTCCCCGGAGCCGGCGGGGTGTGTGGGGGGGTGTCTGCTCCTCCGCCCCTGGCTCGGGGGGCGCCGGCGCGGGGCTGGCTCTGCCGCGGGCTCCCGGCCCTTCCCGGCGCTCCCGCACCGCCGGGCCTGGGTCCCCGGCGCTCCGTCCCCGGGACCTTGTCCCGAGCGGCGCCGGGCTCTTCCGGCTGACCCGGGAGCAGCCGGGGAAGCCCAAATCGCCGGGCGCCCGCCCAGCCCCGGCGCCTTCTCCCTCTGGCCTTGAGTCAGCCGGCTGTGGGCACCGGGGCTCCCGAGCCCGTGACTCACGCTCTGCCGGGCGGCTGCTGTGCTTTCTGGGTGTCCCATCGTGTCGTCATTGTGCGTGTGTCCCCTCTCTGCGATCTGGGTTTTAAAGGGAAGGGCTGCATCTGTCGAGCCAGGTGATGCAGATGGGTTACGGTAAGGATGGATGTTTGGGTGACCCAAATATTATGGGCTTGTATAATTGCCTGGCGGCCCAGGGCTGCCTGCCGGGGTCGGTTGTGATACCTTGCTCAGGTAAGAGTATCCGGGGAGTTTAATCGACATGTGGTGTTTGTTGCAGCCGTTGCAGAAACGACAGAGAACCGTGGAGGATTTCAACCAGTTCTGCACCTTTGTTTTGGCCTACGCAGGCTACATCCCCTACCCTGAAGAGGTAAGCGGGCTTGCAGGGTGTTCCTCTGCAAAAAGACTGGTTGCAGACCCAGCTCCTAATTCTCCTCCCAGAGAGTCATTCTCCATCCCCCAGCCCCTTCCTCCCTACCCTGAATGTCTGCGCTGCCATCTCCCATGCTAGTCCTGTGTCCTCCCCTCTTGCAGAATGAGCCCTGGACCCACGGAGGCAGCATGAGTCCCCAGAACAGCACAGGGAGCACTCAGGACAGCGATAGCTGGGCCTCGTCCCACTCCTCCGACTGCCACGTCCTGACGGATGATGGGAGGAGCAGGAACGCCGTGGCCCAGGGGGCTGTGGACAACAGCCTGCTCGTGAGCTGCCCTGCCTTCCCCACCAGCTTCTATGATGTCCGGCCCCAGCAAACCAAACGGAAGAAACCACCAGCAAAGAAACTCATTTTGGAGGAGGAGGTGGAGAAGAGGGTGCAGCTGAGCACTGGGAAGGGCTTTGGGGCAGAGCAGGATGGGGTGAAGGAGCTGGCTGCGCTGGCGGGACAGGTGCCTCCCATGAAAGAGCAGCTCTTGGAGCCTTCCCTCAGCCGGGCTGGGGACCCCCAGCCCAACTCCTTCCTGGAGGTGCTGATGAAGGAGGAGAAGGACTGGATGCACGGAGCACAGGGGACCGAGAAGCCAGCTGGAGATGATCCTCAGCTAAAAGAGCACGACCCCTGCTCTGGAGGGAGGAAAAGCCCCAGTTCTTGTAGTACCTTGGACCAAAGTGAAGGGGAAGATGCAAGCAGAGGGAGCTCCCAGCTTAGTGGTGAGTGTCCAAGGGAGTGCAGAGGGCCCTGTTGTGCTGCGGCCAGTGCCAAGTATTGTCCCTCCCTCAGCTGGAGCCACCCATGCTGGCCAGGGAGGGCTTGTTGATGGCCCAAGCCTCTTCCAGCAAGGGCAGTACCTTCGGGACCTGGGAGGACTGAAGAGCAGAGGGCAGGGAGCTAGCCTGCCCTTTGGCAGCTCTGTTCCACAGAGCGAGCGGTACAGACCTGAAATGTGTCTGAAGTGGGGTGTAGGGGTGCCTTGCTCATCTGGTCTGTTTTTTTTTTTTTTTTCTTTTTYCCCCCCCTTTTGCAACTTTAGCAGTGGAATTTGCAGCAGCTCCCAACACCAAAGCAGAAGGTGAGTGGGGGGCTGTCCTATTTAACACCAGTGGAACTGGCTAGTCTGGCCACAGCCGGACCTGCAGCTGGTAAGCTGGTAAGGTGGTTTCTGATCGGTTTGTCTCTCCCTGACCAGATGACGATGCGTGGGATCTGATCACCTGCTTCTGCCTGAAGCCCTTCGCAGGGAGGCCCATGATCGAATGTAATGAATGCGCTACCTGGATCCACCTCTCTTGTGCCAAGATCCGCAAATCCAACGTGCCTGAGGTTTTCATCTGCCAGCGATGCCGCGATGCCAAGCAGGAGATTCGCCGCTCAAACCGAGCTCGGACGGTGCCCCGCAAGCGCTTCTGTGACTGAAGCTCCTCCGGAGCACGGAGGCTGGGGGTCCCCTTTTTAAACTGAAGACTGTAGCCCGGTTTGGCTAGACAATCAATGCACAGTAATGGCAGGGGAGGGGCTGGGCCGGGGGGGCTGGACTTGTCCCCCTTGCACTTCTGACTCCTGGAAGCTGCCACGCACATCCTCCCTGGGGATCGCGTTGACCATGGAGCGCGGTTACTCCAGAGGTGTGATGGGGAGAGGAGGGTGGTCCGGCCGCACACTGGGTCACTCAGAAACACCTCTGTCCTCGCACAAAGCTGGCTCAGTGCCTTTCCCCCAGGGCAGCCGAGGAGAACCTAGTCCAAGTAGTTTTTCTGTGGTGTGGTGGAAGCTTACACTTATCCCAAGATGTGACTCCCCTTCCTCCTTTTTCCCCACCGTTTTCCTTTCCTTGCCTCGGACCTTTGGGTGGGCTGCGATGGCAAAGCCCTGGTGACCCAGGTTCTCCTCCAGCAAGTAGGTGCAGCCCAGGAGAGCTCCCTCCACATAGTGCGCTGCCCCTTGGGGAAGGGACATTGGTCCTGCTGACACCTGAAGCAGACTGGGGCTCTGCGTCTTGGGGGTATTGGTGGAGCCGTCCATCTCTGGCTCATCAGCCTCGTAGGCTGCAAAGGGTGAGGTCCTTCCCCTGGCCCGTGGTGCTCCTGGTTTCATTTGCTGTGCCTGTGGCCCCAGGATAGTCCTGTTGGGTCAGGAGCAGCAAAGGCATCCTCTGGTAGACGATTACGAAGGCTGTTCTTGCTGAGCAGCCCTCCTTGGTTCACCTTCTCCAGTTGCACTGAAGTCTGTGTGAAAGGGGGGTGGGATTCCTGGTAGGAGACTGAGCAGTTACCCTCAGAGCTGGCTGTGGCAGGGCTGGAAGCCCTTCCAAAGGGGAGCAGGAGAGTGCTCTGGTTAGCTTCCCATGTTTTCCGCTTCCAGTTTAAAACAACTGAAGCTTGTACCCTGTGGCCATCTCCTGCCTGCAGGGCTGTCTGGTGGAGCATCTGCTTCAACACCAGCTGGATGCTGAGACCTGAGCTCAGATGGAACCTGCAACTGGGTGGGCCTTCCTTCCCAGCACTCCCTCCATCACAGAAGTTAGTTTTTTTTCCTGGACATATAGAGTGAAACCTAGTGACTTGTCAAGAGTGGGCCCTGAGCCCCTTCTGCTATGCAACTGCTGCTCCAGAGACACGGGACATGCCGTCTCCAGGCCCCCAGTTAAGTTTGGCAGTGGAAGGCTTTCCCCCCCTCTGTGTCCCCTGTGTGCGGTGTGTGTGAACTCCTGGGGCCCCACGTGCACTAACTGTTGGATCCCACCTCCTCCTCACAGCCCCTCCAAAGAGCCTGGCCCATGTGCCTTCTGCACTTTCCCCTGGGGGATGCAGACCCTGCTCCTGTCCTGGTGACGCTCRGCTTGGCCCCTGGCGTGCTGCTGCCCGCAGCAGGGAGTGGGACAGCCCCCACTTGCCAGTCCCCATGACTATATTTCTTAACTGGGTTCTTTCCTACTTGCACATCTGGTTACTGTGGGACCACAGCTGGGGGAGGGTGTGGGGCAGCCCCCTGTCACTCAGCAGCCCCCAGGCTCGTCCCTGTGCCTCTCTCCTCCTGTGGAAAGCCTGGGCCCCAAAAGTGCTTTATGTTTTTATAGTTACTTTGTATTGATATGTAAAATAGCAAATTCTGGTCCTTGCCCTGTGGAGTGTGGCTGGAGTCTTATGTATATAATAAAGTACTTTTGCCATAATGGTGGTGGCTTTGGCATAGTTCGGCGGCCTCGGGTCTCACGTCCCTCTGGGACCTGAGTGCTCCCCTGCTCCCCTTCTGCTGTGGCTGGGAGGGGACTTGGTGTGGGGATCCCACCCAGCCCTGCTTCCCCYCCCAGGTAAACACCGAGCTGCACAAACAACAGGGAACGAATGGGCCAGTGCATGTTCTATTTAATAGAGAAATGTCCACTTCCCCGCCCTGCTGCAGTGCACAGGGCTGCTCCACAGGAACATCCTCTGGAGCTGTGTGGGCTTGGGGACAACCTCTTCGACAGCCACCATCTTCCTGAGGCTGCAGCCAACTCATTGTGGGCATCACAGGTGACTCCAAAGAAGCAGCAGGTCCGATGGCTTGGGGAGGGTGTCCACACACCCTTGCTGCGACTCTTAAGGCACATCACTATTTAGCTCAAAAGCTGTATTTTGCTCTTGGGCTCTGACAAACCTTCCCTGGCTCTGTCTCCACTCCGGAGTGGAGTTACGATTTAGTCCTGACAGCAGTTGAGGTGCCAAAGGATCCAGTTTTCTCCACAAAATAAAGTCTGTTATTCCAGCACAGAGGCATCACTGGCTTCCCCTGCAGATCTGGAGGTGTGCCAGCTTCATCGGGCAGTGCCGTCGGGTYAAATGGGGGATGCAGTGAGGGGGACAGGACAAGAAGGCACCGGGGGCCAAGTGCTGGCCTGGCTGGGGCAGGAAGAAGTCACTGAGGGGACCCTTACCAAAGCAGGGTCCTGCTGGTGCGTTGTTTCAGCCCTGAGGCAGTTGCGTTGGGGAGCGAACGGTCCAAGAACAGCAGCAAAACCGGGTGTAATTTCTATGCTAGGGGCCAAAGCTGGGTTTGTGCAGCCAAGCAAGCATCCTGGTGAGCGAGGCAGGGGGGGTCTATTCCTCCTTGGCCCAGACGGAGCCGCCCGCCTTCCCTTCCAGGTAGGGAATCACCGCCTCGGTGTAAAACTTCTCCAGCTTGGGCACCGTCTGCCCCCAGAACTCGGCGTCAAACTCCACAGGGACCACGGCCGTCTCCTTGGTGGTGTGCACCACGAAGTCRGCCCGCTGGAAGCCGGCAGCCGCCAGCTGGCACTGGACCTGGGTGAAGTAGGCATGATCCTTCTTCAGGGCGTAGGAGTCCCCGTCCACCTCCAGGCAGAAGTCCTTGTCCTTGCAGGCCTCACGCACCGTCCTGTTCCTGTGCTTGTAGGGACACTTCACCTCCAGCAGCCCCAGGGCCTTCCCCGTGGCCGCCTCCTTGATGATGCCATCTGGGCTGGCGGCCATCCACTTCTTCTCCCGGTGAATGAAGAGGCCGCAGTCCTCCACCTGCACCGGCTTGCCCAGCGCCTGTGACTTCAGCTGCTCGTAGGCCCGTACGGCCACCTTCTCATTGCGGACCCCCCAGGACATGGCTGGCGTCTGCACGCTGGGGCTGGAGCTCACCACCGCTTTTAGGTAGGACTGGGGCACCTCGGACGTCTTGCCGTTGGCAAACTTGCTGTTGGCGATCCTGGGGGCCACGGAGGCGGTGATGCGGTTCTCCCGCCACTCGTACCACTTGGGGTTGCTCCGCTGGCCCCGCGTCTCCTTCTCCACCCATGGGATGTCCTGGATCTCCAGGGGGGGCAGGAACTGGCCCCAGGCTCCGCTTGGGTCAGCCCCAGGCTGCTGCTTCTGCGGACGTGAGTCAGCTCTGGCCGGACCAGTGGCTCCTTTGGCATCAGGTGGCTTCTTCTGGGTTGCGGAGCAACTCCTGGCGGATGCTTTCTGCTGGTCCCCGGCATCTCCTACGGCTCTGCGGGATGCTGCAGGTCTCGGCTGAGAGGAGTCTGGCTTTGCCCCCCGCCCCTGGCTGGGGCTGGCAGCCCCAGCAGCTGGAGCGCTCCTGGATCGGCTGCTCGCAGATGCAGCCTTGGCCCGGGTGGCCGAGGCRGAAGGTGGCAGCGCAGCGGGGGCAGTTTTGGAGGCTGCTGTGGCCGGACGAGGGGATGACGTGCCAGTGGGCTCCTTCTTGGGTCTCCCCATCTCTGCGTGTCAGAGGGTCTCACGCTGTGGGTATTGAATAAAATTCAATGCACTTCCCCAAAACACAAATTTCCCTTTCTTTGGTCCTCCCTGCGCAGGCTGCCAGAGTGGCTCTGTCCCCACACCTTTTCTCCGGTGACACCACTTGGCACACCATGGTGGCACACCGGCTGGTTCAACGGTGCTGGGGTGCGCAACCTGCCTCCCCCTGCCCCCCCCCCGCCATTAAACCAGCCCTGCGTGGGGCCGGGTCTGCCCACAGCAGCCTGTGCTCCTGCCCCGTGGCGGCCCAGCCAGCCCAGAGGACAGGGTGGGGGGACAGCGGGGTCTCCCCCGGGGCCACCGCGTGGGGATCAGACACGCGTGGAGGGAGGCCCCGCCCAGCACTCCCCCGGGGAGACCCCACGCGTTCTGTGGGGCCGGGGCGCGGGGCCCGAAGCTCCCCCGGCCCCCAGCGGCCGCTCCCCGAGGCCTTGCCCGGCGCCGCCGCCCGGTACCGCCGGCTCTCACCGCTCCGCCGCCGCCGCCGCTCCGGAAGCCCGCCCCGCCCGCACCACGTGCCCGCGGGGGCGGCCCCGGGACGCGGGGGGGGCGGCGGGGAGCGGGGCTGGGTGCAGCCGGCCCGGCCGAGCCCCCCGCCGCTCCCCGCTAGAGGGAAGCAGCCGCCCGGCCATCCCCGCCCGCGGGGGATCCGCCCGGACCTGCCCGCTCTGCTTCCCTTTTCCCTCTGTTTTCTTCCCAGGTCTTCCTCTGCCCCCAGCCCCGCCAACATTTTGCTCTGGGCGGGGGACAAGCCCCTGCAGCTCCCTCCGTGCCCTGCCCGTCCCCGTCCCCCGCCCCGGGCCTTTCGCGATGGTTTCTCTTCCAGGCCCCCTCCTCCCGGCCTCTCTCCCTCCTGCCTGGCTCCTCAGCCGCCTGGCACCCAGCACCCCGGCACCCAGCACCCCAGCTTTGCCCTCGGGCTCCCGTGCGAAGGGACAGGCACCTGACGGGACCGCGCCGTGCTGCTGAGCCCCGACCGCTGCTGGCACCGCCCCGGCCCAAGCTGACCCGAAGCGCCACGGGCCGCCGACAGACCCTGCGCAGCGCGGCAGGCGTCAGGGGCGTGGGAGTTTCGGGTTCCCGAAACCCACGAAGTTTCGTTTCCAGCAGCGAGCCAGCCGCCGAGTGAGCCCGGCTGCCCCAGGGTGGCTGCTGCGAGGTCCCCGCGGCTGCAAAGCCCCCGCTATTTTGGGCTGCGGAAAGGAAACCCCGGCAGCCGCCAGCCTGTGCCCTGGGTCTGCCTGCAGCAGCATCCTGGGAGRGCTCCGGTTAAGTCTGGGCAGGACGAGCGCTGGCAGCTTTCCCAGCTCCCTTCCCCAGGGGTCCCTGATGTCTCCACGAACCATCCCTGTCTCTGCTGATGTTTCATTTCCTGCTGCTTGCTCCCTCCAGCCCCTCTGTAACTCCCTGCAGCTGGGCAGGCCAATATTGCACAGGTTAAACCGAGGTGCACGTAATTTTGATCAGGCATTCCCCTCCTCCTCCATGGCTACCCGTCCTCAGGATCTCCTTTAATTTGTGCTGATTAATGAGCAGCAGACAGCTGAACAGGACACCCCTGCCCCTCTCCCTGCAGGCAGAGCCTTTGCCTGTGCAGCTCTCGGCTGGGTCTGAGGAGCCGCAGCTGCATCAAGCACAGTCGCTCCCAGCCTGACATCAGCCAGTATCTCCTTGGGCTTTGGGTTATTTCCTCCCATAGCACTCAATTCGCAGGGCTTATCAGTGATTTAGGAGCTGAGAGCATCTGAGAGAGCTTTGTGGTCCGTGCTCCCTCCAGCCAGCCCTATCTCTGGGTGATAATTCAGCTCAATAAACCCAGGACAAGGCACAGGTGTTTTGGGGATAAATACCCAGATCGTGACCGGTCCCTTGGGTGGTACAGCAGCTGCTGGTGAGGGCTGCATAGGGCTGTTGGGGTGCAAGGGCACTTATGGAGCCATTGGGCTGAGCTGGGCCTGCGTTTGCAGGGTTTAATGCATGCCTTAGCTGAGTACTCTGCTGAAAAGCAATGCCGGGCTCTCTGTGGGTTTATTTGTGGCTGTGATGAGCTGCTGTAGCGCAGCCGTGATGGTGCAGAGCAGGGACACGCATGCCTGTTGTCTGATGCTGGTGTGAGTGCTGTACGGAGCAGGATGGAGCCCATCTGCGTCTCACCGGGTCTGCTGCGCATCACCGGGGGGCTCGGGGAGGCTCAGCTGCATCCCCAGCACCGTGCACGCTGTGGTTATTTGCCTGCCGTAACGCTGGGGCCRCAGGCAGTGTCTGACGCCGTGGGCTGGCTGAGCCCTGCCACTCCAGCTGGTGGCACCGACCCAGCACTTGCATTTGGATGCTTTTCTTTGCCTCAGCTTGGCCTAGAARCAATATCTCAGAGAAAAATCAAAGCTTGTGGGTTTTTTTTCTGGGGCTAGAGTGGCCGCGGTGCTCACCGTGACGATGGGAGCGGGAGCTGCGTGTGTGCCGCAGGCTGGGTGGATGCGCTGCGGTGCATGCTGTGCCTCCAGCAGCTCACAGAGCTGGCGTCTGTCATGTAGGGGGGACAATATATAGGTTAGCATCCTTCTCCTGTGGTCATAAATGACAGGGAAGGAGATCAGCTGCATGCTTTAGCTCTCCTCTCTCCCCATGCAGCACAAGGAGGAGAAGCAGCATGCCGTGGGGCATCTCACACAGGGAGAGGGAATGGCTCAGCATGCTCTTGCAAGCACCCTGGGGACATGCAGAGTGCCTCTCTGCCAGATAATTGTGTTGGCTGAAGCGCAGGGTAAGGGATCGGGAGGAGGGAGCGTGCCCCGTGCTACCGAGTGCGGCAAAGGGCATCTTCTGCCGAGATTTTCCTCCTTTGCTCCTGCCGTCACCTGTGAAACCCGTGCTGAGGAGCCAAAGCCGTAGCGGCGCGTGGGTCAGCTTAGAGGTGAGATCCGGTGGGGAGATGCTGCTCTGCCAGGCCTTCTTGCTCCGGAGCCGCTCCGAAATCACCTGCCGAGGGACCGCTCCCCGCCGCCAGCGCTTGCCTGCTCTTTCTGCCCCAGTTTGTGCCTGTGTGGCCGGGCTGGCTCCAGGTTCGGCGTGGCTGCAACGGTGGGTTTTGCGGTGCATGGGAGGGTGGGGGCTCCCCTCTGCGTGTTCTATAAAAAGAGCCGCGGCAGCACAGCCCTATCTATAACACAGCAAGGGAGCTGCCTGCACAAGGCAAGGCAGGGATTAGCCCCCAATCTGACGGTTTTCTCTGGTCCTGCTTGGGAACGTGGGACTGGCAGTGGTGGCCAGGGAGGGATTCCCAGTACACCCCGGGCTGGGTTCACCAGCGAGATCTCCCTGCCGGCAGACGTGTCCTGGCTTTGCTGGGATTTCCTGACCRTCTGCACCCTCCCCATGGGGGCTTGTTGTCACACTCGTCACCCAAAGGCTGGGCTCTCCCCAAATTCCCCCTCTTTCCTGCTCTTCGGGGCTGGGATTTCACTGCAGCACATGGAGGCTGACGGGGATGGTCCTGGTGGGACCTGAGGGTGTCTGGGGTTGGGGTGGATGCTCAGCATCTGCCTGTGCCTGGTTCTCTTGTGGCAGCCTCAGGGCAGCTGAGACTTCTCCTAGCAAAGCTGGTTGTGACACTTGTGGCCCACGGTATTTGTACTGGAGAGTTCAGCTGGCTGATGGGGGATTGCATTTTGCCCTGTGCTTTGTTTGTGGGGGGCACAGGAGGCGGCTGCATGTCCCGGGCAGCCAAACCCTGTGTTTGTGGGTGCCACAGCATCACCCTGGGGTCTCACCAGCACCCAATTTTGGCTGGACAACTCCACGCTGTGTGTGCAGAGCAGCCCACGGTGGTGGGCCCTGCTCTTGGCTGGTGCCTCTCACCCTCTGGGGGTGCTGGCTGTCCCCTGAGGCCCCCAGCACCACCCGTGAGAGCATCCCCCAGCCCTCCCCGGGGCAGTGGTACCAGGGCGTGTGTCTCTTTAATGAGGCTGGGCTTGGAGCAGCTCTGCTGCTGGCACAGGGAGCGAGGGATGGAGCGAGGGCGGTGAAGGAGCCAGTGCCAGAGAGGGAGCCTGCAGCAGGGAGAGGCGAGGAAGGACCGCTCATCCCCCCTGGGTACTGAACCTCCCGAGCCAGAGGGGCAGGGAAAGCCACCCCCAGGGCAGAGGGCTCTGCGGAGGGCAGGGATCCAGTGAGTGCTGAGCCGAGCCTGCAGCCCCTGTGTCATCCTCCTCTTCCTCCTCCAGGTAAGGGCCGGGGCGGGGGGGAGTCTGGGACCACGGTGGCCCGGGACCCTGCGGGTATCCTGCGATTCCTGGGTGCCCCAGGGTTGCACACCCGCTTTCAGGGCAGCCCCAGCTTGCAGGAGGGGCAAGAGGTGGGAGATGAGGCAGCAGGGCCAGAAAAGTGCTGAAATCACTGTCCGGCACAGACCCGACAGGGCTCGCTTTAATAACTGCTGGGAACATGCCCCAGGGTATCAGCAACCGGTCCCTGGCCCATGCCACAAATGTCCCGTGACCGGAGGAGCAGCAGGACCCCTTTGCAGGGCTGCCCTGCCAGGACGTGCCTGTGTCGGGGAGGATCTGGGGGGGCTGGGACAATTTTTGGGGTGTGCCTGTGTTAGGGTGCRTTGAGGGCAAGTAACTCCTGTTCCCTGGCACGGGGCTAGGGTTTTCCAGGAGTTTTAGTGGCTCTGGAGAGGCAAGAGCAGCAGCATAGGTCCTGGACGTGGTGGTTCTGGATGCGGTGTGTGTGCTGGGGCATCTGTGCATGCATGCACGTGTGTGTATGTGTGTGCGCGGCGGGCTCTGCTCTCTGTTTTGACTTCCCAGCAGACCAAGCAGCAGTGCCAGCCAGGGGACAGCACCTCAGGCTGGAGGCTCTGGCCGGGGACAGCCCAGCTGAGCTCGGTGCCAGGCAGCCCTTTGCCCTGGCCCCTTCGCCTGCAGCCGCCGGGGAAATCCCTTTCCCCTCCGCTCCTCCTCTTTGGGCTCTCTGCAAAGCAGCGTGCCCCGTGGGCACTGGGCAGCAGCACTGTAACCTCCTGCCTCCGTGGCCTCCTCCCTGCTCCAGGAGTCGGGACAGATCCTGCTCTCCTGCCCTTGTGCCCCATCCCAGCGGAGCGATGCGGGGATGTCCCGCAGGGAGGGGAGGCGAGGGAAGCGGGGGGTAACGTGTGCGAGCAGGAGGGGTAGCGATGCCTTGCTCCAGGCGCTGCCGCAGAGGCTTGGGCTCCTCTCCTTCCATCCTTCTCTTGTACCGGCCTGTGCCTCTGTCACCAGTGGAAATTTCCGCTGGGTTTGCCTGTGCCGGGGCTGGCCTCACCCTTCCCCAGGACCACATTGCACCCTGGCGCGGGCGGCTGTCTCTGCAGCAGGTGAAACTCTGACAACTTTGCAGGCAGCTAAGGAGGGTCCGCTGGGCTCAGGCGCCTGGCTTGCAGCAGCTGCCTCGCTGGAAAACTCAGCCTGCCCATGGGCGAGAAGAGAAACGTTAAGTTTTTCTGACCTAGAGAAGAGTTAGCTCCTTCTTGCCTTCGCCGAGGGCTTTCTGCCGCCAGCATGGCGAGCCGCCCCCAGCCCCGCTTCTGCTGCAGCCCCCTCCGTATTGGGGATGCTGCTGGTTAAACCAGCTCCTGTGGGCAGCAGCTGGGGAGGGAGGAAGAGAAGGGGGCTGTGAAGGCACTGGCAACCATGCTGGGGCTGGGGCTGGGGCTGGGGACCTGTTGGTGATGCCACGCTGGTAACCGGGGACAGTTTGCTGCCCCAGGGGAAGAGGATGAAGAGGCTGGGGTGAGGACCATCGGGTCTGGTTTTATTCATTATCATGGGGCTTAGAGCAGCCAGCACGAAGCGCGGCAGGGCCAGATGGGCCCTGTTTACTCTGTGAGGGTAAATGTAAAGAGAAGTGATAAAAAGCAGCCGGGACGGCTTCTCCGGTAAGTCCCTGGTAAACAAGCCGATGGTGCCCCGGCCAATGGGCGGCATGGCAAATAGCAGGCACGTTGCTGAGCATTAAGCAGGGTGCCTTGGGAACAAATGGAAGGGCTTTGGGATGAAATCTGTCTTTAACAGCTTGATGCAGCTGGGCTAGGGGAGTCCCAGTCCCCAGAGCCCGGCTGGGCGCTGTGGTCAGGGCAGGACCTGGCTGATGATGTTCCCAGTGGTGACACAGCCGGCATGGAGGAAAACTGGGCTATGCGTTGCCCCTGTGCCACCTTGTGTGCTGGGATAGCAATCTGGGGGGGCTCAGCAAGGCGTGCAGCATGCTGCACATGGGATGAAGGACTGGAGATGGCGCAAGGTGGTTGGGTGGCCAGGACCTGCCAGCATAACCCTGCAGTGCCTATTGAGCAGATAAACATCTCCCCTCCGGCATAATAGACTTATTTTCCTGGGATGCAGCCACGTTGCTAATGCACTTCTGCGCTTCTCGGGGGCTCCCTGCCTTGTGCCAGCCGTGGGCTCGGTCCTGGTGCTGCCTCCAAAGATGTAGCCCTGCTCTGCTTTCAAGGATGCTCCGAGAGAGGCACCCTGTGACTGCGTGCCGAGGGCACCCCAAGCCTCCTGTTACCGATGCTCATACGAGCCGTTCCCGGGATGAAGGCCACTGGGGTGGGGGAACCAGATGGTTCACTTGTACGTGGCCTTGTCCTCGCCCCGGGCGCGTTGCATGCTGAAGCGCTGGCACACGGCGTGATGTGGGGACCTCACTGCTGTTGGGTAGCAGGTGCTTGGGACAGGCAGGGGACATGGTGTGGAGGTGCAGACCCATGCCCGGAGTGGGACCCATGCACACTATCCATGGAGAGGCAGGGCTAAGGCTGACCTGAGTATTTTACATGAATGTGGAACGGCATGGGGTAAGGCAATGTTAGAGAGATGCCTTGGCTCCCTACAATCATTTGGGATGCTGCTCCCGGGTGGTTTCCCCAAGAGGGAGAGATGTGTGGAGTGGGTTTGTGCCCTGGCTGGCAGTCATCCCCAGCCACCTCTCTTCCCACGACCGCTGCCGAAGGGTGGGATGCTGCACGTGTCCATCTCTGGGCATAGTGTCACTCGCCCAGAGGCAGAGAGCATYGTCCCCTGAGCCGGGCTCCCCCCTGCAGTGCCTTCCCCTCTGTGCCGCTCTTCAGTGCAGTGCTGACCTTGTTGTTAATTATTAAACCCGCAGCAAACACTGCTCGCCGTTTTGTCCTAGTTACAGTGTGGGCTTCTCACCCTTCTTTTTTTTTTTTTTTTTTTTTTAAAAAACAAATTACCCTGGTAACCTCTGTGGGTGGATGGAGATGGGAGCAGCAGATGCTCTTCTCCCACCCAGATGGTCTGGGGAGGCTCTGGAGCCACCGAGCTGCTGTGGGGTGGCCAAGAGATGGGCTGCGTGTGGCTGGCTGTTATCCATCGTGGCTAGGAGTCCCTGCTTGTCTGCTGGCACTCGRGGCTTGCATGTAACTGCTGCTGCCCACAAGAAGTCATTTTGCTGCCCAGCAGCCAGGTTTATTTACCCGTGGGGTGGAAGAGCTCTCTGTGGGCTTCCGTGGCTCCAGACCTGGTTTGCAGGTGGGCTGGGGTTTGAGCAGAGACCTGGGTCCAGGTCCATATGTTTTGTGGATGCTGTAGAGCAGCATCCCCGGGATGGGGAGGGCTGTGGACCTGCTCCCCCCTTGCAGGCTGGGCAGATGGAAGCAGCCCCTTCCCAGCAGACCCCGTCCCCGAGCACCCAGCACCTGCCTCCCCTCTGCCCGCAGCTGCCCACCGAGGGACCATGCCAGGCTTGTACGCCCTCTCCTCCTGGGAGGCTCTGCCCCTGAAGAGCTCCAGGGTGAAGGCTTGTGCCAACGGGTACTCCCTGAGCATCACCGCTCACCTCGTGTACACCAACCCCCATGAGGAGCCCGTGGAAGGTAAGGGGGAGCTATCAGGGCTGGCAGGGACCTGGGCTGCCTCTGTGT
Source organism: Phoebastria nigripes (assembly GCA_035582835.1). Taxonomy (NCBI): domain Eukaryota; kingdom Metazoa; phylum Chordata; class Aves; order Procellariiformes; family Diomedeidae; genus Phoebastria; species Phoebastria nigripes. Next base: position 3,053,225 of record JAYKAV010002977.1, on the reverse strand, counting down.
CCCCCTAAAGACGCCCATGCTGGAGAGCACCCCGTCTCCAGCCCACCTGTGTCCTGGCCCCCAAACCTTGCTCCGTGTGGGGAGCGAAGGCGGAGGTCAGTGGTGGTGGGGGCACCGCCGACACCCAGCATCACCCTGCCGGCAAGAGATGAGTGAAGCCAGGCAAAAACATTCCCAATGCTGTGGAAGAGGGGGATTTCATCCTCCCTGCCCTCCTCCAGGCTAGTGAGGCTCTGGGTCCTTCCTGCGTGTTGCCCCGCTCTCGTGCATTTAAATTGCCCTGCTCTTAGCGGTGCTGCCCTGGGCCGGCCGGCGCCGCGGCGGTGTCTGTGCTGGGATCTGCCTCGGGGGTCTCTCCTGCCTGCAGGCRTCTTCATCTACCCGCTGGAGGAGTCGGAGGTGGTGGCTGGCTTTGAGGCAGCGGTGGGCAGCCGGCGGGTGACATTCCACATCCAGAACCGGCACCGGGCGCAGGACTGCTGCCTCCAGTGCGGCCCCAGCCCCGGCCGGCCGCGCCGCTGTGCCAGCGGTAAGTGCCATGGCATGGGTGATCCTGTTGGTCCTCCTGGCCAGGAGGCTCGGAGCCCAGGGAGGGCTCCTCATCCTCACTGCTGCTTTTCCATGAGGACTGCTGCTGCTCCCTGTGCCAGGGCAGCCCCATCCCCTTTCCCCTCCATCCGCCTCTCCTGCCTGGGTCTTTACCCTTTGCATGGCCTCTGTTGTCTCCTTTGAGAGTAATTAGTGCAATTAACACCCTCCTTCCCCAACCTTGCTGACCGCCCTGCATCCCTCCCTTGCCCAGGCCACCTCGTCCTGGACGAAGACGCAGAGCGTTCCACCTTCGTCATCGTCACAGGCATGCTGTGCCCGGCGGAGAGCCTGGCCATCACCCTGAGCACAGCGCAGGAGCTGGCCACGCTGCCGGATGGGGCCCTGCGCCTCCTCCTCCCCCCCATCCTCACGCCCCGCGTCCCCGCCGTCCCCGAGAGCGAGCCGGCAAGCTTGTGTGACGACAGGTTGGCCCTATGGTGATTTTCATGGCTTCCTCAGTCTCCGCCATCCTGGGGGGGGGATGCCGATGCTGGGCGAGTGGGGAGGGGGGCAGGAGCCATCACTGCCTCTCCCCTCGCAGCCCCACCAGCTGTTTCGGGGGGCCGGGTGCCCGGAGCCAGCCGTCCCCCACGGCACCTGCGGAGAGCRTGGATGTCTTTCGGGGACGACCCTGCAACCCCTTTCCTTACGAGTTTGCCTTTGAGCTGCTGGTGAAGGGCCCCTGCTTGCTGGCAGGTAGGGGGGCAGCTCGGGTGGTGTCGGTTGGTTGGGTAAAACCTCCCRAAATATGGGTGACAACCAAGGGGATGGCGTCCCCTTGGTTCCTCCGTGCTTCTAGGGGGACACAAGCCCCCTTCCCAGGCAGCCTCTTGTACTCCCTACCCACAAAGAAGCCCTTTCCCCATCCCACCCCTGGGGCTGGGACCCCCCAAAGTCACCCCACGCGTGGCTTTGGGCAGCTCTGGGTCAGCAGCTTCCTTCCCTGGGGAGACGCGATGGATGGGGGAGAGGATGGGTAAGGAGGGGATGCGGGGCGGTGGGGACGTGCTCCTGGCTGCCAGCCCAGTTAATCCCRTTAGAGCTGGCAGGGAGCAGCCACTGCTGTGGTGCCGGGTCCGGCACAAGCACGGAGCCCAGCAGGTGGGGGGCCGAGGTGGGGGGCATGAGGGGCTGCCCCACAGCCTCCTCCCCACCCCGCAGGGCTGGAGAGCCCGTCCCACGCCCTGCGAGCCGATGCCGACCCCTGGGCCAGCTCTGCCACCACCACCTGCGTCACCCTGGCCGAGCCCCACTGCTACGACAGGGACCTGGAGATCATCCTCTACCCCTGCGGTGAGGGGGAACGGTGCCCTTGGCAGGTTTGGGGGAGATGGGGCATCACCCCAAAAGCATCTGGAGTATTGCCCACACCCCTGCGGTGCAGGGCGACTCTGAACCCCCCTGTGCCCCCCAGAGCCCCACCACCCCCATCTGGTGATGGAGGAGGGCACCATGACGTACCCCGAGTACGAGGCCCACGTCCGGAGCCGCCGGGATTACGTGCGGATCGCCAGGAAGGATGGCAGCGGCGAGAGACAGGTGATGGGGCATGGCCACTGCCAGCCCAGCAGGGAGGAGGAGGAGGAGGAAGGGGGAGGCAGTGGGAGGGGGGCGAGGAAGACCTCGGTGTGGGCTGGGGGGGTGCGAGAAAGCCCCCTGCCTGCCTGGCTCGCAGGTGGCTTTTGTGCAGAAGCGTTTCCACAAAGACATCTTCTCCAACCCCGTGCTGATGCTGAACTTCTGCCCGGCGGCGGAGGGTGTCCCTGGGGACCTGCAGAGCATCACCCGCGAGGTCCTCTTCCTCGTCGACTGCAGCAGCACCATGAGTGGCCCTGACCTTGACAAGGTCAAGGTGAGGCATGGCCATGGGGCTGGGGATGCTCCGCAGGTAGCAGGTCCTTAGTAGCCCTCCCTGGTCCCTGCTGTCACCCCAGGAGGCTTTGCTGGTGGCCCTGAAGAGCCTCCCATCGGGGACGCTGCTCAACATCGCCGGCTTCGGCACCGACGTCAAGCCGCTCTTCCCGTCCAGCCGCCCCTGCAGCAACGTGAGTGCCGCCAGGCAAAGCCCCCCACCAGCCCCTCTCTGTCCCCCTTCCCGGCTCCCTGGCATGGGGTCGGGACTGGCAAGCCAGGGGACCGCTGCGAGGCCAGCTCTCCGTGCGGGCAGGAGACGCTGCGGCGTGCCTGCGAGCATCTCGGCGGGCTGCGGGCAGATGTGGGTGGCACCAACCTGCTGGCGGCCCTGGGCTGGGCGCTGGCGCAGCCCCTCCACCATGGCTACCCCCGCCAGCTCTTCCTCTTCACYGACGTGGCAGTGGGCAACGCAGGCAGGATCCTCCGGCTGGTGCGCAGGCAGGCCAGCACCGTCAGGTACAGCACCACGGSGGGCTCACGGTGCTCTCCATGTCCTGGGCCGTTCCCACCAATTTCTCCTTCTGCAGCCCCAAATCTCATCTCCGCCAGCCCCGAGGGTGCCCTTCACCCATCACATCCCCCAATCCCACTGCCTCGGCTTCCCCCCTKGGTGCCCCAACCCGGCACGCAGCCGGTGCGGCATCTCCGGCTATCAAACACCCCTGCCCATCCCTGCTGCAGGGCTTGCCACCGGGCTGCCCAGCCCCTGGCACTGGCCTGGCCATGGYTTTTCATTGCCTGGCTCTCTCCTGCAGGTGCTTCAGCTTCGGCATGGGCCCGCGGGCGTGCCGGCGGCTGCTGAAGGGCATGGCCAAGCTGAGCCGGGGCTGTGCTGAGTTCCTGAGCCCAGGCGAGAGGCTGCAGCCCAAGGTAACGCCCGGGCGGGGACAGGGGGTGCGGGGGGCACGGGGGCCACTGCAGGGTCTGACACTGGCTCCTCTCCCCACCCCAGCTGATCAAGTCCCTGAAAAAGGCGATCGAGCCGGCCGTCAGCGACATCACCATCGACTGGTACGTCCCCGACAGCATGGAGGCTCTGCTCTCGCCCACCGAGCTCCCGGCCCTCTACCCCGGCGACCGCCTCGTCAGCTACTGCGTCCTCTACAGCATCGCCCGCTTCCGCGACAGGCGCCCGCCGGTACGACTGGGACCACCCTGGCATGGGGAGGATGGCACGTTCCCGGTGCTGCCGGCTTCTCCCCGTGCCAGGGGGCTGATGGTGGTACCCTCTCTCTGCCAGGGCCGGGAAGGGGCTCGCCGGAGTTCCCGGAGCTCAGCCTTCCCCTCCCAGGAGGAGGTGCCTAGTCCCGGGGAGAGCCGCCAGCTGCCCCGGAGCACCCCAGGATCCGGGGACGCCTCCCTGGAGCTCTCCGCCGGGGGCACGGAGGTGTCAGAGCGGAGTGAGTGGGACCGGGGCCGGGGCGGGGGGCAGGCGTGGGAGCCGTGGGCTAATGGGGTGTGTGCTCGCTGGGCAGGTACGGATCCCATTTCGGGGGGAGACATCTGGAAGAGGATTTACCAGCCCTCCTACATCCAGGAGCAGTACGTCCTGACGCACTGCTCCGTCAGCACCGACCGCAGCCGCGGGCTGCTCTCCTGCAGCTCCACCAGCAGCGAGTCCACCGGCTCCCGCGATGTGGCCCCCGAGGGTGGCTCCTCGGCTCCCGGTGCTGATGCCACCTCCCAGCAGGGCCAGAAGAGTCTGTCTCTCTGTGAGTCCTCCACCAAATCTGCCCCACTGCCCTCTGCCCCGGCTGGCACCAAGGTAAGGATGCCAACGGGGTGCAAGGGCTCATGCATGGGGGGTTTGCTCCTGGCTTAGCTGCCCCATTGTGCCCGGACACGTGGCTGCCGGGCTGGAAACCAGAGCTTTGTAGCCTGGATTTTAAGGAAGGCTCAGCCATGGGTGCCACGAGGAGGCTCATTGGGTGGTTTTGTCCTACTGGAATGGGACTGCTGGGGACCAAGAAGCCGGTCCCCCAGCTCCCCAGGCTGGTAGTCAGCTGGGTGGCTAACAAACCCCCTAGCCAGCTCAGATCCTTGTTGATGCTACAGAAATTAAGTGAAACTAGCTGGGCTGGCATCAGGTAACGAACCTGCCAAGCTGGGGAGGAGGGGGTGGGCTGGCTGACCTCCAGCCCGGCTCCTTCAGCCCTCGGCCAACGCTGCCTGACACTTCATTAGCGATGGGCCACATCCCCGCTGCTTCACACCTGGGTTTTAAACCCAGCCAGGTCACTGGGATGGGGAGAGGCAGCTCCCCCGGTGACGATGGCCCTGAGGCTGGGTGAGGCCAGCTGTCACCCAGCTCCAGGACATGCTCCCTCCTGGTGGCACGGGTTAGGTAACCCGCTCCCGCCGCACAACAGCACAGCTGGTGGCCTTTGCTGCCGAAATGTCAAGCGTAAGTGATTTCCCTGCAGCGTAAACGATCCTCCCCAGGCTCCCTGCCATAGCTTTTAGGTGAAGCATCTCAGTGTGGGGACATCACTCTGTGCTGGGGATGGCATCCCACCATAGCATCATCCAACCTGAGCAACTGAGCCAAGCCCCCCACCCCGCACACACAAAAATCCTCAGCGTCAGCCTGAGTCAGCCCCCAGGGATGTTTGCAAACTCCTGTCTCAGTGCCATCGGTCCTTCCCGTGTGTATGAGGAGCCTGGCGAGCATCACCCGCCGCCCTGGGAAGCTGCTGGGTGCCAGCCTGCAAAGCGGCGGGGCTGGGCATCAGCCAGTGGCTCCAGCCAACAGCCGKCCGGGGCCGCAGGTGCCCCATCACGGCTTGGCGCAGTCTGGGCTCTGTGCCGGTGCCTTTGCCGGGCTCACTGTCAGTCTCCCCCCTCCGCAGGTGATGGTGGCCCTGAGCACGGAGGAGCTGGCGCGGCGGAAGAAAGCGCTAGCACGCGCCGCCCTGGCCGGCCGCAGCTTTTCCTCACCGCACGGGGAGCTGGATGCCCACCAGCTCTGCCGGGCCCTGGAGAAGGTGTCGCAGAAGAGGAACCAGTCCCTGGAAGGGCGGCTGGACGAGCTGGGACCCCGGGCACGGCAGCTGCAGCCCAGCGCAGTGGAGTCAAGTGTGTGCTGGCACCAGAGGACGAGGGTGGCGGGGATAGAGCCGGGTGCCCCTGCCTAGCTGAGCCTACGTCTTGCCGTTGCCCAGATAACCTCCTCTCGCCCACCCACCTGGACTGGGACATGCTGGTGGAGCCCTCCTACCTCTTCAGCGCCTCACCGGCGCCCGAGCTAGGGGAGCCCAGCCTTGGTGATGCCGGCCTGCCCCTGCGCTGCCAGGTGGTGATCCACGCGCTGCGAGCCGGCAAGCCGGTGTCCTGGGAAGTGATGGCCTCGCTGGAGTCACTGCTGCAGCCCCAGGAGGGGCTGGGCAGAGAGGACCCCCCGCGGCGGGCGGGCAAGGCCTGGGACAAGCCGCTGCACCGCTTGGCAGCCCGCTCCGTCATCCGGGACAACGAGAATGCGGCGCAGCGGGAAGCCGAGCTGGAGCAGGGTGGGTGCCGGTGCGTGTCCCCCCACCCTGGTGCAGCCCTGGCATCCCCCACCTCTAACCACCTCACTCCGGGCAGGTTTCGCCCGCCGGTTTCGCCTGAAAGCTGTGCAAACCAGCAAAGCCTGCAATGTGCCTTCTCTCTACACCCGCCTGGTGCCTGTGGACGGTGCCACGCAGGCGGCCCTGCCTGCAGCCCCCGAGGTGTGGGGCACAGGTACGGCTGGGGGGCCCGGCATGCAGGGGAGGGGGCAGCGAGGGGACGGAGGGCTGAGGTGGCACCGTCCCTTGCAGCCGGCTTGGCCAGCCGGCCACGAGCCGCTGTGGCAGGGAGCTGGCACCACAGGAGCTCCTCGGCGGGTCTGGGCCAGCAGCGGGATCCAGAGGAGCAGGATGAGGCCCCCGTCGCTGCAGGTACTGATCTGGGCCCTTACATCTGCTTATGCTCCCCAGGGACCTGCCTGAGCACCAGGGTCCCTGGAGACCCTCAGCTCACAGCTGCATGGGGCTGGTCCTGGCTGGAGCGCTGTGGATGCCCTGGAAGAGGCATTGGTCTCTGCCCCACACTGAGGGGGGGACATGGTGGACATGCTGCCCCTGGCAGCAGCTCCAGGCCGTGAGGGTCCCGGGAGCCCAGGGGCCCTCAGGGCTTTGCTCTTTTGCAGAGCAAGACGAGACCCCCGGGTCTCCGGCCAGCGTCTCCTCCCCTACCTGTGGCTGGGAAAAGCAAAACTGCTCAAACGGTGCGTCCAGGGTGGAGGGGGGCCAAGGGCTGGATGGTGGGGGACACGGGGTGCCCCCGGCACCCTGTTGCTGGCAGCTGAGAGCTGGAGCATCTGCTGTGCCCACGCCTGCCCTTGCTGCCCAGGGCACGTGGGCTGAACAGCCCTCGCAGGTGCTGGGAAGCAGGACGCACCTCTGGGTGCATCATGGCCCCCGCTCAGCTCTCCCCCCTTGCAGGGCCTCCAACCAGCCCCTCCGCCACCTCCATGGGCTCCCAGAAATCCACGGAGAGCATCGCCGGCTCCAGGTGAGGCTTTGGGGTGGGGGCATGCAAGGGCCCAAAAAATGGCACGTTGCGGGGAGAGGGGGACAGTGCTGCTTCTTGGGTGCTGCAGGTCCAATGTCCCCTGCCAGCTCCTGCGGCATAAGGGGAGGTTTTGGTGCTCCAGCCCCTTCCCTGCAGCAGGCTGGGGTCTAGCTGCCCTTTGGAAATTGCCCCCCACCCCATTAACACGCCTGTTTGCCCCACAGGTTTAGCCTGAGCAGGCGCAGGGGGCCCAGCCTGGTGCTGCGCCCGCAGTGCCTCAGCCCGGAAAGCGAGCGCTCCAGCAACCACGCCAGCCACGACTACCTCCCGCTGGTAAGGACCCCAGCCCCATCCCACCCTGGGGGGGCCAAGCAGGCACCTTCCCTGCTGGGTTGCAGCTGAGCTGCCCAGGCGATGCCCAGCAGCACCAGCAGTGGCACCCAGCTGAGGATGCAAACCCGGTGGGTGTCTGCTCAGCCCTGCTGCATCCTTGATTGGCCCTGGGGGTCTTTGCTGGCTTTTGGGGTGAGGGGTCATTGGACAGTCCCTGTGCCCCAGGGACACTCCTGCAGCCCCCATCACTGAGCGCCGGGGGCTGTGGTGGGTCTGTGCTGCTGCCCGCCACCCCCAGTCGCCTGTCCCCCCATTGCAGGTGCAGCTGCAGCAAGCCCAGGGGCCGTTCCAGCTCACCGAGAGCTTCTCTGAAGTGGTGCAGATCCCCCTGGACCGCCTGCGCCGGGCCTCCCCCTACACCTCCCACCGAGCCAGCCTCAGCCCTGCATCCCCGGGGGCCAGGAGCAGCCCCGAGGCAGGCCCCGGGGGGGAGGAGGGCGAGGAGCCCGCTGCAGCCCCACAGCCCAGCTCGCCCCCGTCCCGGAGCACTTGCTCCGAGGTGCCCAGTGCAGCCGTGTGGGCGCAGGCAGACAGCGGGCACGCCTCCGAGTCCGACACTGGCCCCCACTCAGCTGCCCCCTCCGAGGCTGGTGTGAGCTGGCAGGACATGGGGCCGGAGGACCTGGAGAGCGCCAGCTGGGCTACGGCGGTGGCCTTGGCGTGGCTGGAGCATCGCTGTGCCGGCTTCTTCGAGGAGTGGGAGCTAGTGGCGGCCAAGGCGGACGCATGGCTGCAGGCGCAGCGGCTGCCCGAGGGGGTGGATGTGGGCTGCCTCAAAGGGGCGGCCAGGCACTTGTTCCTGCTGCTGCGTCACTGGGACGAGAACATCAAGCTGAACATGCTGTGCTACAACCCCAACAACGTCTGACAGCCGCTAGAGGGGCCAATAAAGACGCCTGGCTCCGCACTGCCTGCACAGGCGTCTCTGTTGTGGGCAGGGAGCCATTGGCCCCGTTCAGGCCATGCTAGGGCTCACCAGAGCCCTGGGAGGGGGTCACCCCCTTCCCAGCCATCTCCCGTGGGAGGGAGCAGACAGGGGACTAGGAAAAGCCGTCCTGGAGGGATCCCTGGGCTGCATCAAGGCGATTCAAACCTTGAGGCAAAGCGGTTTTGCAGATCCTCTGTCTTAACCTCACCCCAGAGGCTGCTCCCCTGCCCCGGGCAGCACTCTCCTAGGGCTGGGAAGGGAGCTCCCATGGCCCCGGCGGCTGCTCTGCCTCCCCACGGGTGGGGCAGGCCGAGGCATGGCCATCCCGACACCGTCACGGCACGAGGACGCTGTGGCCAGGGGAAGGGCACACAAAGTCCCCTTTATTGGGAAAGTCCTGCCTGTCGGGGGTCCCCACGCTGCCCCCTTTGCACAGTTCCAGGGCTCGCAGCCCTCCTGGGATGGCTGGGGACAGCCTGGGAGCTGGGTGGGGAAAGAGCGGGCAGAAGGGGCAGTCCCAGAGGCCAGTTCCCATCGTCCGGCCGGCCACGCTCTCACTGGGCCTTCTTGGAGATGGCTGCAGGCCTCTTGCTTGGTGGCGGGGTGTGCAGCGCCAGCGGGGGGGCCGTGCCGTACCAGAGCTGGAGCAGGACGAGCCCGTGGCAGATGTGGAGGGAGAGGGAGCTGCAGACCGTGGAGGGGTAAGTGTTCCAGCAGAGCTCAATCACACCCAGCAGCAGCACCCTGCAGGGGAGAAAGCTGGGGGTCAGCATGGGGGGTCACACACCAACCCCCCTTGCTCCCAGACCCCTCCAGCAGATGGGTGGTTCCCCCCCCGGCAGCACGCACTTGGGCATGTGGGCGAGCTTGGCGGTAGGGGTGCACCAGAGTAAGTAGGGCAGTGTGTGGAAATACCAGACGTAGAACTGGTAGTGCAGGGAGCGGCTGCAGCAGACGCCCAGGAAGTTGGAGGAGAAGAGGACGAAGACGATCTGTGCGCTGGCGTTAAGGGGCAAACAGGGGAGGCTGGAGATGGAGGTGCGATTCCGCAGCAGCTCACCAGCTGTACAGCACAGCTCCTTCCCCTAGGTCAGGCTGGTCCTGGCAGCGTGGCAGGACTGGGAGCCTGCGAATGCCGATCCCAAAGTCCGCCCTGCCCTGCCTTCTCCCCCCGTCCTTGCTGCCCACCCTGCCAAAGGATATTGTTGACAGTCAAGGGAGGGGATGGGTGTTTCCTTTCGGCAGGATCCTTCAGCAGAGCCAGGATGCTCTCTTTGGACCTGAGGGGGAAGCACAAACATCGATCTCAGCTGCTGAAAGTCTCTCCCATCCCGACCTTACCCTGTGAGCCACAATGCCTGGGCAGTGCGCTCCCCAAAGCAGAAGAGTAACTCCCCCCCACTCCTGCCTGCAACCCCAACATTGCAGCACTGTGGGGGCAGGGGAGTCGTGGACCCATATCCTGCACCATGGGAGCTGATGGGGATCGGYTGACAGGGACAAGCACCCACGGGTAATCCCAGGTCTCACCTGTGCCACCGGTGCAGTGCAAAGAGTCCCAGGCCAGCCAGGTGAGCCAGGAGCAGCATGGCGTGGAAAGCCCGATTCTGGAAAACCTCTTCTGGGAGGAAGCGCCAGTTCACTGTCCATTTGAACTGGAACTGGCGGCCCAGGTCGAAGGAGCGGGTCAGGTACCCCACGGGGTTCACCAGCAGGAAGGGCAGCCCCAGAATCACCTGCCAGACACACACCAGCACCCTCGCAGCAGCCGTAAGCCAGGTCTCCAGCACCCTCGCCACCTCCCGAGACCTCCAGTGCCACATGGGATGACAGGGACAGTCAGCCAAAGATGGGAACCCCGTGAATTAGATTATTTATCAACCTCCAGCTTGCTGTGTGGGACCAACTCAAATGCTGCTGCCACTGTATATCCACCCAGAGGTCTCCAGCCACGCAGGATGCCACAATGCAGGCAGGGTAGCCCACTACCCCCTGCCAATGGGGCTGCCAGCCTGCCCCTGTAGCCGATGCAAGCAGGGACCCACCTGGAGCAGGGCACAGATGCAGAGCTTGGGGATACAGCCCAGGAGACCAAACCGTTGGAGGAGGAGGAAGAGAAGTCCAGGCGCGAAGAGCAGGATGTTCATCTTCACAGACACAGCCAGGCTGAGCGGGAAGCTGCGTTACCGCTGCAGCCCCCCACACAGGTGCCCAGGCAGCCCCTGGGCTGAGTGCAACCTCCTCCCTGGGGCCGAGCTCGCTCACGCACGCAGCACGCCATGGAGAGCAGCCCCCACCCTGCAGCCAGACCCTCACCTGAAGAGGAGGCAGCCCCAGGACCAGTGCTCCTCCAGGAAGAGGTTGATGGCGAGGAAGAGGATGGCCATGGCGACGGGGTCGTTAAAGAGCCGCAGGACAAAGAGGGAGTGGATGCGGTAGGAGGCGCAGCACATGAAGAAGAAAACATACGGAGGGACCTTGCAGGGGACAAAGAGACAGGACAGCAATCAACAGCCTGTCCTGGACCCCCCGCTGCCACCGAGCCCTTCCAAACCTCAGACCCCAACCCTGACCTCCTGCCCAGCCCCTTTCACCCAGGTGAGGACTCAGCAGAGCAGGAGAGGCCCCGAGGCGGCCAGCGAGGCTCCCTGGCTCCAGGCTACCTTGTTGGTTCGGCAGTAGATGCGGAAGACGAGGAGGAGGTTGAGGAGGTAGAGGCCGGCGAAGAGGTATTGCGCCAGGCGGATGTCAGTGCCGCGGCCCGTGGCGTAGTACAGGCCCAGGAAGATGTAGACGAAGCCAGCGGGGTAGCTGTGGAGAGACGGGAGTGAGGGGCCAGGCCCTGCTGCCCCTCTGGGRCCCCCGGGGAGCCCCCCATCACTCACACCAGTGGCCCGGTGTCGCCCTTCAGCTGGGTGTAGTCGAGGGTCCCGTTGGCAAACCCCTCCACCTCCTCCATGTAGGCCTTCCAGTCGATCTCGGTGTCTGCGGGGACGGCCAGGGGTCAGGGGGGCACTGCCGGGAGGGCTCCCCCACCTCCAGACCCCACGGCCCTGCCCTGCGGCCCCTGCCTCGCCGTCAGCCGAGGCTGCGGCCCTATCCAGGGCCCCCAGCCCACCCCTCTCCCTCCGCCGCGCCCTGGCCGKGGGCTGCCGTCACCCGCAGGGGCYGGGGGCCGCCCTGTCACCCTGCCAGCGGGGTCACCCACCCGCCCCGCCCCGCCGCTCCAGGACCCCAGTGCTGCCCAGCCCGGGGAGGAGCTGACACTGCCCGGAGGAACCCCCCCACCGCTGCCCCCGGCCAGGGCCTGCCCCCGCCACCCGCCGGGCCAGGCCGGGCCCCGGCACTCACAGGGGACCCTGCGGATGACCCAGAGGTTGACGCCGCCCTCGGCCAGGCAGAGGCAGGCGGCCACCAGCGGGGTGTAGCTGGGCTCCAGCAGCGCCGCCCGCCGCTCCCGCCAGGCCCGCCGCAGCGCCACCGCCCCCCGCCCCGCCGCCATGGCC
>JAYKAV010002977.1:3014265-3033233 GCA_035582835.1 Phoebastria nigripes | reverse complement strand
GGGGGGGGGTGTTTGTTGATCAGCATCGCTGGTGGCTGCTGATGGGGGTCTCTGCGGCAGGCAGAGATGTGGAGGGAGAGAGGTTTATGGGGCTGGGGGGGCTGTTCCTGGTGATGGTGGGGGGGCTTGTTTATAGGGATGGGGGGGGCAGTCCAAGGGGATGTGGGGGCAGTTCCAGAGGGGTCCTGGCGGCATTTGCGGGTGTGCCGGGGGCAGCCCCAGGGATGCTTGAGGATAGTCCCAGGGGCAGCCCCAGGGATGCTGCAGGGTAGTCCCGGGGGCAGCCCCAGGGATGCTGCAGGGTAGTCCCGGGGGCAGCCCCGGGCTGCGGGGGGAGTGGGGCAGCGCTGCGGGGACAGCGCTGGTGTCTGGAGCTGGGGACAGGGGGGCCTGTGGTTCTAGGGCAGTGCCGGGTGCCAGTCGCAGAGCTGGGGGTCCCAGGGATGCCAGGGATGTGGGATGATGTGGGGCAGAGCTGGAGGTTCTGGGGATGCTGGGGCAGTGCTGGGGATACGGGGGGGCAGAGCCGGGGATGCTGTGGGGCAGTGCTGGGGATGCAAGGCAGAGCCGGGAGTCCCAGGGATGCTGTGGGGCGATGCCAGGGATGCACTGGCCAGTGCCGGGGATGCCGGGGATGTAAGGGTAGAACCGAGGGTCCCGAGGATGCTGTGGGGCGACGCTGGGGATGCAAGGGCCAGTGCCGGGGATGCCGGGGGACAGCGCCGGGGATGCTGCAGGGCAGATCCGGGGGTCCTGGCGCAGAGCTCGGGTTGGAAGGGCAGATCCGGGGGTCCCGGGGATGCCGTGGGGCAGCGCTGGGGATGCGAGAGCCAGTGCCGGGGATGCCGGGGATGCTGCAGGGCAGATGCGGGGGTCCCGGAGATGCCGTGGGGCAGCGCCGGGGATGCCGTGGGGCTGAGGCGGGGGTCGGGGGGCAGAGGCGGGGGGTCGGGCGGTACCTCTCTTGGCGCGGCCGATCTGTCCCAGCTTGGGGGGCCGCTTGCCCTGGTTGCCCCCGAAGAAGGCGTTGGTGTCCTGCAGGCGGCAGCTGAAGGGCAGCTCCCCCGCCTCGGGCTCGGCGCCGTAGCGGCCCACCTTGTCCTCGCCGTAGGGCAGCACCTGCGACATGGCGGGGCCGAGCGGGCCGAGCCGCGCCGCGCCGAGCCGGGAGCCGGTCTGCGGCGGCGGCGGCGGCGGCGGGGAGGAAACCCGGGCGGAAGGATGAAGTCATGCATCCGGGGGGAGCGGGGACCCCCCCGGCGGGGGGCGGCTCCGGAGCGCCGCGGCCCGGCCCGGCCCGGTCGGGACAGGGACAGGGACCCCCGCGACCGGTGCCCGGTGCCCGCCCGGTTGGGATGGGGGAACCCCCGCCCCAGTCCCTGCCCCGTCCCCAGCGCAGGCTGGTTCCCCCGGCACAGCCTTGCCGGGGTGGTCGCCCCAACTCGGGGGTGCTCCTAAACACGGGGTGCCCCTGTGGAGCGGGGAGCCCTTGGCACAGCCGGGTACCCCCGTGTCAGACCGCCGAGGACCACCAGGCACAGCTGGGCCCTCCCCCAGCACACCAAGGTGATGCCAAACAGACTCCCCCCAACACCCTGCTCCAGTCCCCCTGACCACCCCAAGCACCCCCAGCTCAGCTCCCAGCCTCCTACAGCCTGGCCGGCTCAAGCCCCCCTGACCCCCCAGGCCAGCTCCCACCCTGGGTCTCCCCAGCCAGGCTGCCCCCAGCCCCCCACTTATGCCCCTTGCCCAACACCCATCCAGGCACCCCCTCCCACAGCCCCCCCCAGTGTTGGGGTCCCCCTTTGGAGCCAAACTGGTCTTGCCCCAGCCCCTGCAAGCCCCCTTGGCCCCCCATGTGTGGGTCCCTGCACATGCATGTGCATGTGTATGTACATGTGTGCCCATTTGTGTGTATTTGCAGGGGGCACATGGGTGTGATTCTGCAGGTGCCCGTGAGCATGGCCACATAGGGGCCATGCCCTGGGATGCCCCTTGCCCCGTGGTTTGCCCCTTCCCTGGGAGCTCTCTGTGGACAAGGGGAAGGGGAGCCATGCCCTGTGGGGACCTGCCATGGGTCAGCAAGGCAAGACCTACGAGAGTGGCCCCAGAGCCCCATCTGTGTCCCCTCTGCACACCCCTACCCCAGACCCACCCTGGCCCTTTCCTCCTGCATTTTCCCCTGCCAGGGGGAAAATTGGCATTGCTGGCTGTGAGCGGCCTCACCTGGGACCCCCCATCCCGGTCACCTGGGGCTGGGGCGGGTATTGAAGCTCAGGCTGGGGCTGCTGCTCCTTGCCTGAGCTGTGGGTACAGCCCTGGCCCCTGGCCCTGGCTGGCCCCTAGACATCATGATGATGATGATGATGATGATGACGATGACGATACAGGCTGGTTGGAGAGGGCCACCCTGTCATGGGGCAGCCCCGTTCCTGCTGCTCCCTTGCATCCAGGCCCCACTGCTCGTGTGGGTGTGCTGGGTTGCAGCAAAGCCAGAGCCCTGCATGGCAGCAGCACTTGCCAGCCCCATACCAGCCCCATGAGAATCTCCCTCTGGGTGTCTCAAGGGAGCAAGTGTGGGGTTTTACAGGCAGCCCCGTGGTCCATCTCTCCATGCTAGCATCTCCATGGCCTGAGATCCTGTGGAAAGATGCTGCAGAAGAGCATCAGCCTGGCTGGTCCGCGCGAGAGGGCAGGTACTTCTATTTTGGGAAGGCTCAGCCATGCCTTTCCCTTTGTGCCGGGCTCTGCAGAGCACCGGTCCCCTCTGTCCCCTACCAGAGCAGAGACGGGAAGGGACGGGGCAGCGGTGCCCGCCCTCCGCTGGCAAGGCAGTGCCGTTATTCCTGCCTTTGCTGGGGAACCAGCTTGAACTTTTTCATGTGATGGCTTCTGCTCCTGCAAAAAGCGCCTGGGAAAATAGGCGAGAGGCCCACGCTGAGATGTGGCCTGCTTTTCCCATTGCCAAGCCCACGTGCCGCTGCCCGTGGGCAGGGACAGGCAGGCCGTGGCACGCGCGGGGCTGGGGGTGAGTGAGAAGAGGAGCAGATGGGCTGTGTGGGATGTGAGCAGGGCTGGTGCTGCGCTCCAGGAGGGTTTCCAGCCTGGCGGGCTCCTGGGGAGAGGCTTGCGAGGGGTCACCCTGGAAATGGCCCCACTTATTCCACACCTGCATCTGTATGGTGCCTTGCACCCAGGAGGACTGCTTGGCTGTGGGGTGGGGGGGAGCTCTGTGGGGCTGGCTGGGGTTTAGGGGTGTGGGAGGGACCCTCCACCCAGCCCAGGCAGGAGGAGGGCCAGATTCGTGCCGGCACAGCTGGGCTGTAGGTGGGACAGGGCAGCACTGTGGCTCTGGGCACTGCATCTCCTTGGGACATCTCTAGTCTCTGGCTCCCCAAGGGTGCTGCTGGTCATGCATCCCTGGGGGGGGGAGGAGGTACCAGGGACATGAATGTGGGTGGGTGGGCGGGCAGGGGGCTGCAGGAGGGACCCCACCCTCATCCCCAGCCAGTGCAGGTTGCATCCCCCCATGGTGAGCCGGACCGCATGTCCTCCTTCCCCTGGCTCTCATCCCACCTTCGTTATCCGCCTTTTAGCAGCCACGTAATCTCCTTTCTCACTTCCTTTGCAGCCTTTTGTCCGACACAAAGCCGGCTCCAGCGGGAAGAAGGGGCCGTGGGAGTGGGAAGCAGGCGGCCCTTCCTGCCCTGGCTCCTTAAACCTCGGCTGCAGCCCCCAAGCTGGGACACCTTGCAGGTGATGCAAGGGCTGGGGACCAGTGGTGACCCCCCTGGGGTGGCTATGGGGCTGGGCAGGGGGCACGCAGCTGGGCTCCCAGCTGTAGTGGGGCTGGCAATGGAGATTGCGCTGCATTACCTGGCCTCGGCCGATGCTCCGGGAGCCCACCAGCACCTGCTGTGACCCAGCCCCACAGCTGGATGCTGCCCCTGAGCCCTGCACCCTTGGTGGGGATTTGGGTGCTGGCTCCGGGTGCTTTGGTGGAGGTGAGGGGTTTCCCTGCAGTCACTGGTGCTTCAAGTGGTTTTATGGTGGAGAAACGCCCTGTGTGTGCGCAAGCGGCTCGTAGTGGGGCATGTCCTGCTCGGGCTCTGCAGGGACCCCGGGCAGCAAGACTTGGACTGGATGGGAGCACCTGGTGGTCCCCAAGGCCTGGCAGGGATGGGATTGGTGGCCTGGCAGGCAGCAGCTGGATGACAGGGGGCTCAGAGGAGGCAGGAGGCATCAGCCACCAGACCCAGGGCTTTCTCTGGTGCAGGTCCAGGAGCCTGTCGGTGCTGTCAYCCGGGGCTGGGAGCACCGGGGCTGGCCCCACAGGGCTGGGGGCTGCAGAGGCGTGCCTGGAGGCTGGCTCTGGTGCCTCCATCTGTGCTGCTTCGAGCCCTGCCAAGAAACGTGAAATGGCACTTCTGCTCCGCGGCGGTGGCAGCCGTGGCCCGGGAGGCCTCGCTGAGCACCAGCTCCCTGCTGCCAGCACCACCGCGCTCTCTGAGCACTCAGCCCCGGCCTGGCATGGGGGACTGGTGAAGGTCACCAACAAGGTCGGGGATGTCTCCCCCCTTGGCTATTGCCACCAGCTTTCAGTAGCCAAGTGGCTCCTGGGAGGCAGAGCCCAGGTGAGGATGCCGCTGTGTGTGCTGCCTGTGCCATGGTCGGGCAGCTCCTTTGCACGGGCGTTTTGGGGGAGCGGAGACATGCGCCCAGGCTGGGTGCAGGCGGTGGGGATGGCCACGCGTGCCGATGGTTGTGGTGGCCCTTGTCACTGTAGTGAGGAGGTGTTGGGGGACAGGGGATGGGCATCCTGCTCGGCAGCTGTGCTGTGGGTGAGCCCAGAGCAAGCATGGGACAGTGGCRTGTTCCTCACCCTGTGCTGTCCCCACAGCCAGTGATGTGGGAAAACGAGGCCAAAAAGCCCTCCCTGGAGGGAAAGCACCTCTCCCAGAGAGGAAGGGCTCAAGCCTTCGCAGGAGAGCTGGGGCCAGCCAGCAGGATGTCACTAGCGAGATGATTTTGCCTGTCTCAGCGCACAGCCTGGCTTTGGGAAGACGCTGCTCCTGCGGGGGCTCCGACTGTAAGTTGGGGCAGGTGGAAGGGGGATGGCACTGACCCCATCCCTCGCACAAGCTGCCTGGGGCACAGCCGCAGTCCCAGCGATGCCACGGCTGCATCTAAGCAGATGGGGCACCACCAGCACGCTGCCTGGGGCAGGGGCTTCATGGAGGGTCCCCTGCCCAGACCTGGGGCAGGGGGGAGGCCRACCCTGTGGGGGGGTGAACAGCCCCACTGGGGTGTGAGGCTCCATCCTTGTCTGTCAYCACATCTCTGGTCACCATGACAACAGACAGGGAGGCAGGCGGGAGCGGGCTGGCAGCCTTCGTGGGTGTGGGTGGGGGCCATGGGCATCGGCTGGCACCTGCAGGGACCCTGCAGGCGGAGGGGGGGGGCAGCTATCAGGACACCTGTGTCCCTCTTGGGCCCTGCATGGTGGGGAGGGAGGCTGGGCAGGGCTCAGCCTGGGCACTGTAAGCTCCCCGCTGTCCTGCTCCGGACCAAAAATCTCCAGGGTGGGGGGACAGCGGGTTCGGCTGGGGGCGCAGGCGCTGCGGCATGGCTGGGCAGCCCCTGTGCCGGGTGGTTTGGCACAGCGAGGCTTTGGCTGGTGCTGAGCTGAGCAATTGAGTCACGCTGCCGCCCGGAGTGGTGCCAGGCAGGGCTGCTCAGCGGTGTCTGCGTGTCCAGGCCACTGTGGGGCTGGTGGCCTCCTGGGGGTGGCAGAGACCCGAGGAGGGGGATATAGGGTAGGGCCATGCCCCAGCACGGGGTGGCACCCTCCCCATGTTCCTCCAGCACAGGGGATGTGTCCCCTGCCCCAGCCACCCTCAGCACTTGTGGGGACAGAGGGGAGCGGGTGGCTGCAGGTCCCTCTCTAGCTGTCCCCMTCTCCGGCTGGCTGCCGGGCCCCGGGGAACAAGGCGAGCAGTCTCGGGGAGCACGGGCACCCCCCGCCCTCCCCAGCCCACGTGCCCACTCGCGCCAGCAGCTCTTGGCACGCGGGGAGTGTGTTCCTGGCAGCCCGGCCCTCTCCCATCTGGTATTTATCTCCTTCCCGAAATCCCTCCTGCTGCGGGGGGGATGCCCAGCTCCAGGGGGGACCCAGGCCCCACTGCTCACTCTGCAGCGCGGCAGTCACCATGCTGATGTGGGGAAGAGGCTGGGCTGAAAGAAGGGGGGGGGAAGGAGGGGAAACTCCCCCCACCCCAAAAATGCACATGGGCCCCAGGAGGTTTTGCTGGGTCCTCTGGGGCATCATGGCTGGCTGCGGGCCCTGGGGGCAACACCACAGAGGCACCTTTGCCCCAGGCAAGCTCCCAGCCCCAAACTGGTAGCAATGGGGGCTGCTGCCCCGGGGAGGGTGCACATCATCCCCTCGCCCACCCCCCCAATGCTGCTGTCTGGCTGCCAGAGGCCTGCCAGCGCTGCCCCCCCCCCCCCAAATCCTGGGTGCCCCAAAGCCGCAGGAGCCAGGAGAGCCTGTGGGTTGCCTGGGCAACTGCAGCCAGGCACTGATGGGGAGCGGTCCAGGGGAGCGGTTGCCATGGAGACCAGAGGAGCACGATTGCCTTGGCAACAGTCCTGTTCCCCACCCTCTTTGGAGCTGTATCCTGAGGAGGTGCACCCTGGCCGGGGGTCCCCTGCCCACCACCGGTGAGTGTGCACCTAGGCTGGCTCCCTGGGTGGGGAGGGAGGCGGCGGCACCCGCCCACCTCCCCAGGGGAGAGCCTCTGCTCCCGGTGCGACCCCCCAGCCCCCCGACTTAATGGCGCAAAGGAAGAGGTGAGGCCGAGCTTGGCTCCTTGACTTTATCACTCCACACACCACCACAAGCTGCTCCTGCACCCGGTCCTGGCCGGGAGGTGGGCAGGAAAGCTGGGTGCAGCAGGGGCCGGAGGCACGGGCAGGCTCCAGGGCACCCCAGGGCTGTCCTCCCGCTCCAGGAGGAGAGTGGGGACCCTGTGGAGAAGGATGGAGGGACACTGTTCCCCTCCCCAGGTGGCAGAGCAGCTAGTGAAGGGGCATACTTCATCACTGCCAGCCCCTGGGTGCCCCCGCATGGYCTGGGCAGAGGCTGTAGGCACATGGATTGGTGGGGAGGACAACGGTGGCACCAAGGTGTGCCACTGCAGTGGCTCCGGGGTCTCTGTTGCCCCACCGTGACCTCTGTGTCCTGCCAGCCCTGGTCTTGCCCCTGCCATCCTCCCCACGGACAAAGCCACGTGCTGGAAAAGCCAAACAAGGGAAAAGTCCCACGTGGCTTTGAGGGGGGGTCAGGGCCGGGAAAGGGGCCCAGGTCAAACAGCCGGCAGCCAGAGGAACGCCCCGGCGTGGGGCAGGGGACTCAGCTCCTTGGCTCAGGCACTGAGTACGTYTCCCCCAAGCCTTCATGTTTGGTGGGGGATCCCTCTGGCAGACAAAGGGAGGATGAGGAGGCTATAACTCCCCCCCCTCCCAAAAACAGACAGGGGGAGCACACCAGGACCTTTCCCTCCCAACAGGAATCACTCAGCTGCACGCCAGGGGACAGCTGAGATTTCTGCAGGCTCCGGGCTTGGCTTGGTTCACGCTGCCCCTCCCTGGGCCCCCCCCACCCAGGGTGTTCTCAGGCCTGGTAGAGGGGCACCACACGGTCAATGGGCCCCCGGCAGATGGGGCAGAGGCGGGCAGGCAAGGCCTGGAAGCAGCGGAAGCAGCAGCAGATGTGGCCGCAGCCCAAGAGGACACACTCGCGGGGCCGTGTCAGGCAGATCACACAAGAGTCCTCGGGCCCCCCATCCCCGGCCTCCTCGCTGTCCGGCTCCTTGTCCTCACGCTGCTGCTTGAGACGGGCGCGGCGGTAGGCACGGCACAGGGCATGCAGGAGGACGGCCAGGCCTGCCGCGGCACACAGCACAGCCACCCCCTTCCAGAGCCTGCTGGCTGACTCCAGCTCCGCCAGCACTGTCTGCCAGTCCCCCAGGCACAGGAAATACTCGCCCCCCTGGGCCGGCGGCTGGAGGTGCAGGGAGCCATCGGGGTGCAGGGCCAGCTCCCCAATGCCCGTCAGCCCGGCGCCCACCCGCAGCATCTCCTCCGTCTCCAGGATGCCCTTGGGCTTCTCCCCGCTCAAGTACTGGCCCAGCAGGTCACGGAAGCCGTGGGCTGGCTGCTGGAACCGCTCGTACACTGTCTCCAGAGGCAGGCAGACGGCTCGGAGCGGGCTCTCCACGCTCACCTGTGTCACCGCCTCAGTGTCTGGCGAGGCCAGCAAGAAGGGGACAGTGTAGACCTGCTCCGAGAGCACCCGCTCACTCTCGCTCCTGCAAGCGGAGAGTGCAGCGCTGGGATGTGGACAACGCGGAGGAACTCGGAGCTCCCGGGGCTGAGCCAAGGGTAGGGACTAGAGCCTTGAACCGAGCCACTTTCTGCCTCTCAAGTGGCCCCAGAGGACGCGGGTCTGGACCCACCAGTGCAAGCCCACCCCTGCTCTCCCCTCCCGTCTCTCACCAGCTCCGGGCCAAGCTGTTCCAGATCAGCCGATGCTCTTTCAGAAGCAGTTTCTGGATCACACCCTGCAGCCCCTCATGGTAATGGCTGGTCAGTGCAGCCTTGGCTGGCAGCACTATGCCTAAGGACCAAGGCATGCATCACGGCCGAAGGAGAGCCCAGCCCCTGTCCCAGGTGTGGGGCTACAGGGTCTCCTTACCTTCCAGGGCAACGTAAGGCAGGCACCTCCCATCAGCTGCAGACACCAGTGCTGGTAAATCATCGTCAACCTGGAGCTTTGGGGCCTCCTGGAAGAGCAGGGACTGAGCGTGAACACGGGCAGGGGCAGATGGGCTGGCAGGCAGAGGGTGGGTCATGCATGGCTTTGTGGGGATCTCTGGCAGGATGTGACCTGCTTGGTCCTGGGCATTGTGACATTGGTAGAGGATGCAGCAGGCTGCAGTCATCAGCGAGCTGCACCCACATCAAAGGCTCTGGGCCAGGCAGTGTAGGGCAGTGGGGGAGGGACAGTGGGCAGGAGAGGGCATCTGAGGGACAGGGCTACCTGTATGCGTGCCACGACTCTGGCTTTCTTCCTGTACAGGTAGTAGAAGAGGCCGGAGAAGGCAAGGCTGGAGCCCAGACACAGCAGCTCCCCAGGCGTGATGGGCGGCGCATCCATGGTGCCAGGCTCGGGCGGCACGCCTGCAAGGTGAGCGTGTTGGCTGAGCGTGTTGGCTGGGGGATGGGGCCGTGTTGGCCCAGGGGCAGGGATGTCCCAGCGCCCCTGTCCCCAGGGCAGTGACATCCCCCTGCCCCTCTCCCCAGGGTGCTGCCACCCTAGGGCCAAGCCCACCCGTGGCCCCGGCTGGGGGCAGTTCAGCTCCAGCACCCACAGGTGCCCGGCAGCCCCAGCCCGACCCAGCACCCCTTGCCCAGCCTGGGTCCAGAGGCGCCCGTCTTGCCCTGCACCCGGGATCGGGCCGAGGCCCAGCACCCATGACCCTGCCCGGGCCCTGCACCCAGGGTCACACCTAGGCCCGGCACCCCCAGTCCGGGCCCAGCATCCCCAGTCCGGGCCCAGCACCCCCGATCTGGCCCGGCCCCAGCACCCGGCTCGGACCCAGCACCCCAGGCCCGGCCCGGCCCCGCCGTTGCCGCTCACGCCGGCCCGGCCCCGCTGCCCCCCGTGCCCCCCGAGGCCGGAGGCGCCCAGGCCCGGACCCTGGCCCCGCCGCGCTGCCTGCTGGGAAATGGAGTGCGGCCCCCGCGGCGCGGCGGCGGGGCGAGCGGTGCCCGGAACTACAGCCCCCAGCGTCCCTCGCGCCGTACTACAGCTCCCGTCGGGCCTTGCACCTGCCACCGACAGGACTACAACTCCCGGCGGCCTTTGCGAGCCCCCCCCCCCCCCCCCCCCCCCATGGCCGCTGGCCCCTGCGGGCTGGCGGGGTCCCAGTGCAGAGGCGGGGGTGTAGGGGGGGACCCCAGTATGGGGCTGGGGGCGCGGTGTGGGGAGAGGTCCCGGCCAGGGCAGGCCCCAGGCACTCTGCAGAGGGGGCTTGGCCACAGCCTGGCCCCGGGGCAGGATGGGGTCACCCGTGCTGTCACCCCCGCCTGGGGGGCAATGGCACCCCTTGGCTGGCCTTTCCACCGGGGGACCCCACCCCGCTGGGGCTGGGCCCGGGGGGGCCGTCCCAGCCCAGCTCCTGCCTTCCCGTCACCCCAGCCTCACCCAGAGCCGCCCCTCGGTGTCCCCCAGCCACCCCGCTCGGGGGTGACCCGTCCCACCYGACCCTGCCTGGGATGCCAGGGCTGAGGGTCAGCCCTGAGGCTGCCGTTCTCCTTCCCCGCACGTCTGCTCCCCTCCCTCCGATCCTCGAGACATCTCATCTCCCACTCCCCTCCCTTGGTCCCTCTGGATTTCTCATCTCCCGCTCCTGTCCCTCGGGATGTCTCATCTCCCACACGTCCCCCGGCTTTTGAGTCACCCCCTGCTCCAGCTCCCACCTCTGCCCTGCCCCAACACCGCGAAGGACCCGGAGCAGCCGGACTAAGTGGAAACTGCTTTTAATCGTTAAATAAATTCAGCGACAGCCACCCACAGCTGAAGGCACCAGAGTCCCCACTGCCGCCCGCTGGTCCCAGCAGAGGTGGATGGAGAAGCCAAGCCGGATCGGGAGGGGGCAAGGGAAGAGCGGAGCCAGGTGGCCCCCAGCCGCCATCTCCRGCAGGTTGGGGGGCAGGATCGGGGGGGGCTTGGCTCTAGTACTCTCCCTGGGACCCCTCTGACCTGCCCACCCAGGGCGAGACGCGGCATGGGGGGGGCTGAGCTGTGCCCGTCTCTAGCACGTCAGGGTTGGGGGGCAGAGATGCATTTTGGGGGTGCTACGGCTTCTCTGCCGGCCGTGCCCAGCCCCAGGCTGTGGATGGGGGCTGTGGTGGGTGCCTGGTGTGTGGCCGTGTGTGCTGGGGAGGGGGGCAGAGGTGGGGCGAGGCGGCGTGCGGTGTGTGCACAGGGGGGGGACCGCGACGGAGGGTGACCCGGGGGGTGGCCCCGCTCTGCCCGTGGGCCAGCTCTGTCGGCTGACGAGGGCTGGGAGGGGGGCACAGCAGAGCATCGTCTCCTCTGTCCCCAGCACCCTCCCCGTCCCTACCACACCTCACAGTGCTTGCCGGGGTTCATGGGGGAGCCCAGGGGGCAGCCGAAATGTTCAACAAAGTCCCGGGAGTTGCTGAGGGTGCCGATGACTCGGTACTTGTCAGGGCTGTGGGGGTCAGTCACCAGCCCTTCGTGGGAGCTCTCGGGTGTCCGGACGGAGCACCACACCTGCCGGAGCAGGAGCAGCCTCAGGGACGGGGGGCARAGCCCCTTGGTGGGACAGGGGGCTGTGGAGTGGCTCCGAGGGGCCAGGGAGGGATGGAGAACCCACCATCCCGCTCTGCCCTACCTGCGCAAAGCCGACGAAGAAGAGCTGGTGGTTGGTGAGCCCCAGGGCTGGCAGGCGCTTCTCCTCCCCGTTCTTCTGCAGCCAGGACTTGTATGCCTGCGGGAGAGGTGCCCTGAAGCCCTGGGGCAGGACAGACAGGCATGGGGGTCCGCATCCCCTTGGCACGGCAGCACTCACATTGTAGGCTGCCTTGAGCCCGCCGTTGTCGGCGATGTTCTCGCCCAGGGTCTGCCGGCCATTGACCTTCTCGCGGTGGACGGTGTAGCGGCCATACTGCTCCGTCATGCACGCTGTCCGGTTCTTGAAGGCCTCCAGGGAGGAGTTTTGCCACCATGGCCGCAGGTTGCCCTCCTTGTCGTACTCCCGCCCTGCAGGACCGAGCCATGGGGTGGGGTGGGACCGGGGAACGCCGGCCCCCTGCAGAGCCCCCGCTGCAGGGGGTCCCAAAGCAGGGTGGGGTGTGGTGGGGACAGCCCCAGGGGACACTGGGGGGACCTGGCGCCTTGGGTCCATGCCCAGGGGAGATGGTGTCCCCCAGACCCTGTTCTGGGCGGGCTCCGACTGGGGCTCAGCCGTGCGCTTGTGTCCCCAGCCATCCCCCAGCGCATCCCCGCTGTCCCAAGCCAGATTTGTCACCCCAAATTCCCCCATTAACCCCATTTCGGCTCCGGGGCTGCGGTGAAGGCGCAAAGCAGAGCAGATGCGAGAGGGACCCATCCCGCGCCCCGCGGGGAGGAGGATGAGGAGGGGGCCGGGGCTGCAGACACCGTGTCCTCACCAAGCAGATGGAGCGAAAGCTGCACAGAGAAGCCGGGGGGAGGTATCGGCGGGTGCCACCTGGGGAGACAGGACGATAGAAGGGGGGGGGGCTGGGGGGGCACGAGCACGCATGATGCAATGGATGGCAAAGCGGGACCCCCGCGTCCCTGCGGCACCCCCTCCCCATGCCGAGGGCAGGGGGCGGGCGGGGGGCTGGGGTGGGGCAGGAAGGTGATGGGGGTCAGGGCCGGCGCTGCCTGCAGGCTCTCACCTTGGTCGTCGAATGCGTGGGTCAGCTCGTGCCCCATCACCACGCCGATGCCGCCGAAATTAAGGGCTCTGTGGGGCCGCGGGAGAGAGCCAGGTAAGTGTGGGGGCATGATGCTGTCGCAGCCTGCCCCCAGTCCAGGCACCCCCTCTGCAGCCCGGGCACCCCGTCTGTGTCCGGGGCACTCGGCGAGACTCTGCTCCGGTTGGCACCCAGCTGGGAATGAATCCTGTTGGGGACACTGGTGGCCCCATGGGGACTTTGCAGGCTGTCTTGGCTGCAGGATGTAAAGCCCCCCCAGGGCTTTGCTTCGTGACTGGGGATGCTGGCCCGTGCCCCCTGATCCAGCCTGTGCCCCCCCCACCCCCAGGAGATGCCCCCCATCCCTGTGCCAGGCTCACTTGGGGTGGTTGCGGGCATAGAAGGGAGCCTGCAGGATGCCAGCGGGGAAGACAATCCCGTTCTTGGTGGGCAGGTAGTAGGCGTTGACAGTCTGCGGGGTCATGCTCCACCTGGGGCAGGGAGGTGGGACAGGGGACAGGCAGGGATGTGTCCCCTCTCCCCCAGGCCCCGGCACCCTCCTGTGCCATCTCACACCGTGAGTCCCCTGTGCTGTCCTGCCCGGGGCTGGCACCGCCGCCCCCCACCCCGTGACCAAGGGACCCTGTCCCAGGGACAAGCCAAAGCCACCATGGGTGACCTACAATGCTGTGCCACTCCATGGGGGGACCTTCTCCCCAGTGAACCAGTGCCACCCAGGCCGTGCCAGGGACAGTGCTGTGACACCGTGCCAGAGTCACATCCTCTGCCCCCGCCAGGCCCTCCCCCTTACTGGTCGCGGTTGGGGGGTTTCCGGAGCTGGTCAGCCATCACTTTGGCAGAGAAGTTGTAGAAGTTGAGCATGTTCTGGAAGAAGGAGTCCTCCGAGACCTCGTACTGGTGAGGAAGAGGAGAGATGAGGAGGGGTCCACTGGGGGCTGTTCCCCCCTGCCCTGTCTGGGATGCGCTTGGTAGCGAGATGGCTCCGTGTAACGCCCCATCCCAAACAGGTCCCCCAAATAGGGACATCACCCCTCCATGGGGCCTCCCAGGGCTTGGCGTGAGCAGGGACCAGACCCCCTCCCCGTGAGCTGGGTGCCCCCTACCCCATCATAGACATCATCCAGCTCCTTGTTGTCCAGGATGAAGTCGGGGAAGCCGATCATGTCATAGATGGCATCCGCCTGCATGGGGAGAGGCCCCGGCAGTGAGATGGGGTGGGGGGGCTTCCTTGGGAGGGAGGGTGTCTCCCACCCACTGCCCTCCCCGGGGTCACCTTCTCCTTTGCAGCCTGCCTGGTCTTCTCGTCCATCCAGTCCAGCTGGTCCAGGGACACCTCGAAGGCTGCCCGGATCTCGCTGATCATCTCCTCAGCCTGGGGAGGGGAGGGAATGAAGCCCCCCGCAGCCCCCCTGCCCCCCCGCAGCCCCTTGGGCAGGGACAGGGTGGGCAGGATGCAACCTCCCCGGGGCTGGGGGTCCCATTTCCCTGCTCCCTGCCTTCCAGCCCTGAGGTTTGGGGAGGAAAGCAGGGGTTCCCGTGGATGGTGATGGGGAGGGGACAGGGGCAGAAGTGTCCTCACGATGGCCTTGCTGTCCCGGTCGAAGGTGGCTTTGACGAAGAGGGAGCCCAGGGCGAAGCCCAGCGTGTCATCTGTGTTGGAGATGCAGGTTTGCCAGCGGGGCGTGCAGGACTGTGGGAACGAGACGGGGGTCCGTGAGACCCCCAGCCCTCTCCCCTGCTCCCCTCCCTGCCCCTAGCCTGGCTCTGCTCCCTCCCCAGGGGGGAGATGCTCAGCAGCTAAACCCCCATCCCAAAAGATGGTCCCTGGGTTCCCTCTGCAGCATCTGGGGCTCAGCATTCCAAGGGCATCCCAAGGGCAGAGGTGGTCCTGGCTGCTTCCAGGCTGGGGGCAGAGGGGGCTGGTCCTGGGGCCCCCCGTTACCTTCCTGGTGCCGTAGAGTGTCTCCAGCAGCCTCTCCTGGGCTGTCTCAAAGCGCTGGTCCAGGCTGGAGGCCGTCTTCTGCACCAGGTTCCAGATCAGGTAGTTGTTCAGGATGCTGCAGGGGCAGAGAGATGCCACGGCTCAGCATGGGCACGGTCCATGGGGGATGCCCCAGCCACCAGCGAGCCCAAAATGTGCCCCCACCATGGGGGAAACCCCAAACGGGGCATGGTGGGGGTTCACAGGTGCCTCACCTCCTGTCGGTGCTGTTGATGAGGTCGGAGACCTGCTGGAGATAGGTGTCCCCGTACACCACCACAGGCTCCATGTCGGCCAGCTCCAGCGGGGCCAGGGCGTAGGACAGGTAATCCAGCCAGTCGATGGCGGGGGCCAGGGCCTGGGGGGAACACGGGGACGCGGCACCCGGGTGCTTGGCATGGCTCTGCCCCATCCTGCCCGTCACGGGAGGATCCCCTGGGGCAGAGGCTGTGCTCCCCGGGAAGGTCCCAAGGTCCCTCAGCACCATAAATCCCTTCTCTGCTCCAAACCCTTCCCAGGGCTCCCTGTTGCTCTCAATGCTGCAGGACAAGGAGGGGACCCTGGGACACCCCATGCAGGGTGGCAGCTTGCCCCAAATCCTAATGACCGGGGGGATGAGCACCTCACTCCAGCACCCAGCGCATGTCCCACAACGGATGGAGCTGCCCAGGGTGTCCTGGGGGGGCACGGACCCCTCGGTGCCCCACTGGACAACCCCGCCTTGTGTCCCCAGAAGGTTTCCCCAGGCTGTGCCATGCTGTGCCCACCTGCAGCTCGGCGATGCTCATCTTGTGGTAGATCTTCTCGTCGTCCCGCCGCTCAGCCTGGGGCACGGTGATATTGGCCAGCTGGGTTTCGAAGTCCAGCACCTGCTGCATCTGGAGGCGGGTGGGCTCCGGGGCCCCCCCCAGCAGYGTGCCCAGCTCCACCATGTAGTCCAGGTATGCTGCCAGGACCTGGTGGGACCCCGAGCCCCAGCTCAGCCCCAGCTGCAGCTCATCCCACCTCCCTGGGGGGTTCAGACCCGCTGCCTCGGTGCCGTGCCTGGGCACCATGCCACCTTGATGGGCAGCGTGCTGGTGCCAGGAGCGCCCTGGCGCTGCTCACACCCCATTGCTGTGGGTTTCCCCTGATTGCTGCCAGCAGGGTGCCTGGTGCCCAGCCTTACCCTCTCATTGGCGGTCTTGTTCAGGTAATAATCCCGGGATGGGAGGAAAAGCCCCGACTGGTCTACCTGGGAGGAGAGAGGGGCAGCATGGGCAGCCTGGTGCCCACCGGTGCCCCCCTGGTGCCCGCCACCCCTCGGTGCCAAGATGCCAACCTGGATGACATTGCTGTTGGAGCTCTTGGAGTCCGCACCCACGTACACTGTGAAGAAGGGGGTTGCCCGGTATGTGCCCGACACCATCTTGAGGACCTCCATGAAGCTGGTCTGGTTCCAGGAGCCAGTGACGTTCCACCCCCCAATCTGCTGGCAGATGGACCCGGTGCCTCAAGGAGGGATAGGGTCCATCCCTGAGGGCTGCCCCCTCCCCGGTTACACGAAGAGCCGAGTGGGAGACATGCTGGGCTGAGCCCCAACAGCTCGGCTCACGTGTGGATGGCCCCCCACCTTGTCGATGAGCTCCATGAGGGGCTGGGAGCCCAGCTCCTCTATCCTCTGCTCCTTGAGACAGGACAGGTAGTACCGCTGCGTCTTCCGCTCCGCCTCGCTGCTGGAGTTGAAGGTGGCGTTCTCTGTGGGAGGCTGCAGGTCAGCCCCGGGGATGCCGGGGCTGTGCCCGCCTGCACCCAGACGTCACTCCCCCAGTGGCCGTGACGCCCCTGGTGCCCACCTAGGAGATGCTTCATGATGGCCTGGTTCTGATCCCAGATGCTGTTGAAGGTGCTCCACTTGGAGCGCCCGTTGGGCAGCGGGTTCCTCTTGATCCAGCCCCCACACGAGTACTGGTAGAAGTCCTGGCATGGGTCCATCTCCGCATCCAGGGCCTCCAGGATCTTGCTGGCCACCCGGATGCAGGCGTCCGTCAGGCACGTGCTGTGAGAGGGATCTGGCAGGGAAGGCATGCCTGGGGCTGTGCGCGTTTGCCAGGGGAAACTGAGGCACGGAGCGGGGCCAAGCCCTGCCTGCACCCCAGGCAGGAGAAGCCGCAGGCTGACCCATCCCTCCCCGTCCTGCTGTGTCCCCCCTGGGTGGGGGGACGCCACTGCCACCCCAGCGGGGCTGCGGGGACCCTCCCTACCTCTGCGGTACTGGATGGCCAGGGCGACGATGGCAACGCCGAGCAGCAGGGCCAGGGAGACAGCGACGGCGCAGAGCACCAGCTCCAGCTGGCTGCGCGAGGCCAGGCGGCTCAGCAGCGGCCCCGGCCCCTTCCGAAACCCCACCTGGGCAGGAGCAGGACCTGCCATTGCACCGTGGGGGGACTGAACCTCGCCGTTCCCCCTTCCCTCCCCTACCACTCCCCGGTGCCTGGCTCAGCTGCATGACGAGGTGGGGATCCGGACATCCCTCCTGGGGTGACCAGGGCACCAGCCCCAGTGAGCCRGCAGTGGGTGCTGGTGGCCCCCCCCAGCCGCAAGGACGGACGATGGCCTGGGCACACTCTCTGCCGCATTTTGGCTGCCTCCCAGCACATCCCTGGGGACAGCCAGGGCTGGCTTGGCTGCCAGCCCTGCTCCTGCTGCCCACCCGGCTATGGGCAGGCTCTGGCTGAGGGCAAGGAGGGGGGCCAGGGAGGATGGAGAGGGGAAGGATGGAGGGGCCGGGGGAGACCTCACCTCCACGCTGTCAGGAGAGGTGCTGCCRTCCCCCACCGGCTCCGGCCCCTCGTCGTCCTGCAGCGTGGCACGCTTGTAGTCGGGCATCTGCTGAGGGAGGGAGCGGGCTGGGATGGGGGCGTGGGGGTGGCTGCCCCCCACCGCGCCATCCCCTCCGGCTCTTACGGCGAGGGCTGGTGCCCGCTCAGCGGGTGCACGGCGGGGCCGGGGCAGACCCTGACCCACCTCGGTGTGCCTGGGCCTCCCCCGGAGGCTGTCCCCAGCCCCGGGTGGCCCCGGGGAGCACGGGGAGACCTGCTGGTGGGGAGCTCGGGGGCTCGCGCCAGAGCATCCCTCTGCGTCGCCATGGCAGCCGTGGCATCAGCCCTGCCGACAGGTGCCACATCGCCACGGAGACGTGGTCCCCGTTGCCAGGCAACCGTTGCCTAGTGCTGCTGCCTCGCCCCTCCTCCCCCGCCTGGAACTTTCCATGCAGATGTGCACAGGTCTGAAACATCTGGAAACACCTCCCGCCCCAGGGGCGCCTGGGGTGCAGGGCCGAGCCCGTGCAGGCAGAGCGTGCAGGGGGAGAGGGGCACTACAGGGGATATCAGCTGGCAGGGCAGGACCCCCTCACTCCCAGCCTTGCGGGGCAGCCCAGCAGGGGCTGCTTGCACTGACCCAGCCATGAGGGCTGCGGAGGACTCAGCCAAGAGGGAGCTGGTGGAGCTGAGCCAGCAGCTTTGGAAGGGGGGATGAGCTAGAAGAAAAAGCTGGAGGCTTTGGTGGAAGAGGATCAGTAATGCTGCTGGTTGCGAGCCATCCTTAGGCTTCAGAGTTAACGCCCAGGTGGGTTGCGGCTCACCCTCCCGTCTGTGCTGCAGACTAAGGTGGATGCCCCGGGGCTGCCTGCAGGGCTGGTGTAGGGGGCCCGGAAGGAGCCAGGGCGGGAAGGATGATGGGCAGGGGGTGAAGCAGAGCAAGTGCCCCATGCCCAGCTCTGCCCACTGCCACGCTGCCGGGACAGGGAGGGGGCTTCACCAAGGGCTGCTGCGTCGGGAGGGCTCGAGGCTGGGATCGACAGTTGGCAGGAACCCCCCGCCGGGGCAGGTTCCAGGGAGCTGCTGGCATCAGGAGGGACAGCTCGGCATCCTGTGGGAGCTCAGCCAGCTGGGCACCCCCACTGCCCCGGCTCCCCCGACACGCTTCTCTCCCCTCCTGGGTGGTCCTCGCCCTCCTGGGCACCAGCCGGGAGCACCCCCTCCCCGGCACCTCCTGGCACCCTCGAGACAGGAGCAGGACCTGGTCCTGGGGCTCCTCCTGCCCCCTCCGTGGGGCTGAGACCCGCGGGGACAGGGCCCCCTGCTCCCTCCAGGGGCGTTGCCTTGGGGGGCACCCTACGAGCAGCATCACCGTACCCTAGGTGGGCTTCATGCCTCGGCGGAGCAGCATCTGTGGGGCCATCTCTGAACTGCACCAGCTCCCTCTGCCCAACCCCAGGCAGGGGTTTGGGGCGGGGGCTTCCTCCCCCTTCTCCCCTGCGCCATGGGGGACGGGGACCCTCCAGCCACGCAGTTCCCCCAGCCCCGGCCCCACGCAGCCCCCTGCATCCCCCAGGCTCTTGCCCCCCGAGCCCCCCCCGCCCCACCATCCCTTCCTCCTGCAGGATCCC
>JAYKAV010002977.1:2982932-3002695 GCA_035582835.1 Phoebastria nigripes | reverse complement strand
CTTCCGCCCCCCGGTCCCCGGCTCGGACGGGGCCTGGCTGCCCCGGCCCCCGCCCAGGAACCGGCCTCGGGCAGGGACCCCCTGCCCCGGCTGCGGGCCCAGCGCAGGCCGCGGGCCCCGGCCTCTGCCGGCGCGGGGGAGGCAGCGGCCACGGCGGCTCCTCCTGTTGCAAAACCCTCCGGCGGTTCCCCTTCCCCCCCTGGGACGGGACCTGCCTCGCCCCGGGCACCGCCGGGCCGGCCGGGGAGGGAGTCCTGCGGGGCCCGGGCTGATCTCTCTCTCCCCCCTCCCTCCTCTCTCCAAGTCAGTCGGATGAACGGTCTCTGCAGGCCCGCTCAGCCGGCCCAGGTTTTTCCCGCGGGGGGGTGAGTATCCTGCTCGCTCCCGGTTGTGCCGGCGGTGGGGGGCCGGGGAGGCCGGGTCTGCCCACGCCGGGGCCGTCCCTGGGCGTCCCCTCCCCTGTTTGGGGTGACTGGTGCCAAGGCCGAGCTAAGATGGCCCGGGCCGCTGCATCCCGGGGCTGGGCAGGGCAGGTGTGCTGGGCAGTCGGTGCCCTGGTGAGTAGGGGGCTGGGGGGAGCACCGGGGGGTGCAGCCCAGCCCCTGCCACCTCCTGAAACCCCAGCAGGACCCATCTTCACTGGGGTTGTGGCTGGGGGGACCCCTGTGATGGGGTGGCACTCCCCCATGTCAGAGTACAGCCCTGGGGGGGTCAGGGCACCCCGTGGCCCGGGGGTGCTGGCGTGGCCGGGTGTCGGTGGGACGTGCCTGGCAGTGCCCAGCAGCGGGGCTGGGGGCCGGCAGGGCCGGCGGTGCTGACGCGGCCGGGCGTCAGGTTACAGGAGGCACCGTGGCTGCTCCCTCGGGTGCCCCGGCCAGCAGCAGGCTCGGTGGGTGCCATGGGGTGCAGAGGACCCCTAGCAGGGTTGCAGGGTGGGGGGCACCACCTCTCCTTCCTGCCCCGGTGGCCTTTGCACTGGGGCGGGGAGAGCGGCACCGGCTGCCAAGTCCCTCCCGGGACAGCTGGGAGGGTGCCTGGTTTGCCTGCGTGCTGGCGGTGGTGGGGGGCTGCGGGCTCCCCCGGGCAGGGCAGCGGGCAGGAGCGTCGGCGGCGCAGGGGGACGCGGGAGCTGCTCCCTGCCCTTCCCGGTAGGCGTTTGTGGCGTACGCTGGGGACCCGGCGCCACTGGCAGGAACAGGTTTGGCCGGCCGGGGGAAGCGCTTAGTAGGTCAGCTGGGGTGGAGCCGGGCATGGCTGACGCCAGGGTGCCGCCGGCCCACCCAGCCCCCCGGAGTTGGTGGTGGCCTGGGTGCTGGCGGCAGGTCACGGGCACCGGTGCCTGCTTGTGTGGGGCGCCTGGCTGGGCTCTGTGGGGTGACCTCAGGGGGCTTCAGTCCTGCCGCTGGGCACGGCTGGGTTTAGGGCACGACGGGGGGCTTTGCCCCGCAGGGCGCGGGGACCTGTCCGGGCTGGGTGGTGGTGCTCACCCTCTCCCTGTGCCACAGTGGGGCAGGAGGGGCTGGCTGGGGGTCTGCGCCCTGGCGTGATGCCGTCCGTGGGGCATGGCCGGTGTCTGGCTTTATGCTGAGGGGCTGGAGATGCCCTGTTTTTGGGGCTGATGTGGACAGGAGACAGATGCCCGGGGTGCTGCCCGCCTCTGGCTTACGCCCACTGTCCCTGTCCCCGCAGATAGCGAGGGGATCCTTATGCACAACCCCATGAAATGAACAAAGCTCCACAGCCCACAGGAGGAGCCCCGACAGCCCCGCACCCTGCCCCTTCTCCCGGACTGCCGCAGGTAACCAGCCCCTTCGGGGTGGGGGGGACCCAGCTTTGCCTCCCCAGTTCGTGCCGGGGGCCGTGGTGCCATCTCCTTCCCTCCCTGCCTCCCTCCAGCCGACATTCCCACCCGGTCAGACGGCACCTGTGGTTTTTAACCCGGCACCGACCTCACAAATGAATACGCCTTCTCAGCCGCGCCAGGTAAGGGCTTTGCCCTGGGTTGGAGGGGGCGATGGGGGGGATCCAGCAGCTTTCTGCCTCCTGGCCAAGTAGCCCCCGCTGCCACGGTGCTCGGAGCCCCATGGTGCCCCTTGGGGCTGGTGTGTGCCTGCGAGGGGGAACGCGCCCGCGATCTGGACCACGACTGCTGCCTGGGGACCTCCTGGCTCTGGGGCGGTGGGGCAGGCACCTCCGGCCAGGGATGCCCACCGAGTGACTGCTCTTCTCTCCTTCCTCCCCTGCCCCAAATCTCCCTCTCCTCCTCTCTCAGTTTCCAGCAGGGCCTCGGGCTATTCACCAGCAGGTACTAACCCGCTTCCCCCACCCTGCATGCCGAGCACCCTGCCCCGACACTGCACAGAAACACCCACCCTGGGCATGAAGGGGTCGGGGAGCATGTGGGGACCCCAGAGCTGGAGGACAGGCTGGTCTGGGGAAAGTGGGGGACACCCACTCGACTTTGGGGGGGTTTCCCTGCAGTGTCTCCCCAGTTTCCTCCTTGCATGAAGCCCGCAGCATGTGGCTGTGCCTGTGCTAACTGTGGCCCAGGCTGCTGCTTCTGCCTGTGCCCTTCCTCATCCTCCTCTTCCTCTTCCCACCTTGCAGGGGTCTCCCAAGGCCCTGCAGTGCTGTGCAAGGCTCTGGACCTCCATCAGCCCTCTTGTGTGGAGGAGCTGCTGGGGCCAGATCTGGTGACATACTTGGCTGTGCCAGCTGGGAGCCCCTCAAACCCTTCTCTGCCCCTTGGGGGTTCCTGCAGGGGAACCCGGTGGAGTTGGGATGTGGGCACTGGGCAAAGGGCTCCCCAGCCTCCTGTCCCCTCCTCTGCCAGCCAGCCTGCGTCCAAGCCCTGTCCCAATGCGGGTAACTCCTGTCTCTCTCTTTCCCCTTTTCCCTCTGTATGCGTGCGCTTGCTAACAGGGAGGATTCAGGTCTCTTCAGGTAACGCTTTCTCCTTGCCCCGGGGTGCGTGCGCGGACCCTTCCTTGCCCACTCGCTGCTGGGCTTGAGCTGCTGCTCCCGGGGATGTTCCAGCCCGGCAAAGAAGCCGGATCGGGATGAACGGCATGGGTCCCGGTGGGGGGGGAATAGCTGGCTCTGCATGCCCTGGCTGTCCAGCTCCAGCGCGGCTCGGCATGGCGGGACTACAGGTCCCAGCATTCAATGCGAGCGCCGGGAACCGGTGCGAAGCACGCCGGGACCCGCCGCCACTGAGCTGCGTGCGGCTGTGGCCGGCTCCGGGTGCTGGAGTTGCTGGCCCCCGTCGGGCTGGGAGGGGGCCGCGCCGGGCATGAGCTGGGTCGGGTGGACCCAGGCGGCCCCGCAGGTGCGTGGGGACAGGACGGTGCTGGGGTTGGGGGGCAGCTCCGGGGAGCGCGGGGGGGGCTGCATCCCAGCAGGCAGGGAGTCTCCCCCCTGCGTGCATCGGTGCTGGGTGGGGGTGCTGGCGCTCCACCTGACGCCGTGCCCCATCTCTCCCCAAGCATTTCTACCAGAACAGGGCGCAGCCTCCCGCCAGCGCGTCCCGTGTGCAGAGTAACACGACGGCCCGGCCCGGCCCCCCTGCCCATGTGTATCCGGCTGCTTCCCAGGTGATGATGATACCCTCCCAGATATCCTACACACCTTCCCAAGGAGCCTATTACATTCCCGGACAGGTGAGGGCTGTGCCCTGGGCTCTGCGGGAGGGGGCTGGGGTGGGCACTGGTGGAGGGTGTTGCCTGGGGTTGGAGCCCAGGTCTGTTTTGGGAGGGTGGAAGGGGTCCCCCAGGCTCTCTGAGCACCCACTGATTTGAGTGGGGTGTTGCCCAGCTCTGTGGAGAGGCAGCAAGCAGCGCTGGTCCTCCTCCCCAGCAGCCCCCCGAGGCGCCTGCTGCCCACTTTGCCTGCGTCCTGCTCCCTGCCCTGGCCCCCAGCTGGTTCACAGGCAGGTTTGGGGGTATGTCAGTGGTTTGGGGGTACATCCGTGCCCCGCAGGGGAGGTAACTGACCTTTGTTCTTCTCCCCCATTGCAGGGTCGCTCCACGTACGTCGTCCCAACCCAACAGTACCCGGTCCAGCCCGGCGCCCCTAGTTTTTACCCTGGAGCCAGCCCCACAGAATTTGGGACTTACGGTACAGACGGGGGGGTTGCTCTGCTCCCCAGTGCTCTTCCAGCCCCAGTGCTCCCCTGCCTCTGGCCTCCCTCAGCCCCTGGCGCTCAGGAGCTGAGCACAGACCCCTCTGCCTTTGCCAGCTCGCTGGGGCCATCTCTGTGACTCCATTACAGGCTGTTTTAGGGGGCAGAGGGTGTTGCCTGTCTCCCAGCAGCACTGAGGGCTGCCCATCGTGTCCCACCGGTCCATCCACCCCCACCCTTTTCCAAATCGGGGCCGTTTAATATTTAACTCTCCTGGTGGAGGGCTGGGGCAGACTTTATCCCCTGCTCCCCCTCGCTCACCGTCAAGGTGGTGAGCAGTTTTGTGCTTGCTGACCCTGCTTCAGCTCCCGGCTCCCCAAGGAGCCGAGCCTGGGGTGCCGGGGCCGCTCCGTGCCTGCCCTCTCCCGGCGCTGGGGAGCGGTGGTGTGAGCAGCCCCCCCTTCTTCTCCCCGCTCGCATGTGGCCACCCGGGCTGTGACTATATTTAGGCTTGGTCCATCCCGGGAGGCCCGGCAGACACAGAAATGTGAGCCGAGGCCTCTGGCCCGGCCCCGGCACGGCAGCAAAGCATAACCGGGGCAGAGATGGGCTTCTCCTGAGCCAGGTACGTGCCTGTCCTCCCTCCCTCTTGTCCCAGAGGGCCCAGCCGGCCCCTCAGAGGAGGGAGGCGGCCCCCGGCAGCGGCCGGCTCCCGTGCTCAGGCCAGGGCATGGCTGCTCCTTCGTGCCTGGTGCTGGGGCATCCCCTGGGTGTCGCTGTGGGGTCTCGGGATGGGTTTGCCCCTGGCCTCCGCTTTGGGGCTGTGGCTATTCCCAGGGGAGCTGGCAGCAGTGTGCCCCTTGCCCACAAGACTGGGTGGGTGGCCTGGCATGGCGTGCCTCTCGATGGGCTGGTCCCCAGGGCTGGGCAGCTTGGGGTCTCTCTCCCTCTTGTYGTGCCTGGCCCATCCTGGGGTGTGGGGCCTGTCCGGTGCCCCTGCATCCCCCCTGGGCAGAGGGAGGGGTCCCTGGCTCAGGGACGGGGCAGTCACCAGAGCACCTTGGGCGAGTTCCAGGCTCAGCACAGCTGGGAAGGTGCTGGAGCCAGAGGGGGCCAGGCCCAGCTGTGCCTGTCCCCCCCCCCACGCCCACATCCCTGTGGCACCGCTCTGGGGGTGATGCTCGCCCTGAGAGGAGCAGAGCTCCTCTCGGGGGCTGTGCCAGCCCTGGATGGGGTCCAGCTCTGCCTCTGGCCCCCAGCATGGCTCCCTCCTCTGGGCTGGGCTCGCCAGGGGCTCGGGCTGCGTGAGGAGCCCGAGCCCCTTGGCCTGTGTGTGAATAGGGGGTGCGGATGGGGCTGCCTGGTGCCGCCCTCGGGCTGGTGCTGGCCCCAGGGAGATAAGGGCGCCGGCAGTAAGGCGGCCGCCCGTCGAGCCGGGACGCCCGTATCCGGCATGGCCGAGCGTCCCAGCGGGGCCATTGGTGGCGTGGAGCTGGTGGGCACGGCAGGTGCCCGCGGGGCCCGGCTGGGCGTGGGGGCGGCGCGGGGACGCTCTGCTTCACGGGGAAGGAATTTGGTCAGGCCTGTCAGGCGGGTTGGGACAATCCGGGCTGGATGCGATGGGGGTTCTCTGCAGAGCGGCACGGGCTCCCCAGGCTCCTGAGAGACCCCTGTGTTTGGGGGATCGGCAGGTCCCCAGGACAGTCTTGGAGGATCTGGGCTGGCTGGTCTGACGCTCTCTCCTCTCCTCCAGCGGGTGCTTATTACCCGGCGCAGGGGGTGCAGCAGTTCCCGGCGGGGGTCCCCACTGCCCAGGTCATTGTGAGCCAGCAGCCGCCGATCCCCCCAAAACGAGAGCGCAAGACGGTAAGGAGCCATCTGCCTCCAGGCATGGGGGGGCTCACATGCAGGAGGGGATGGTGCCAGCCCCGGGTGCTCATGATGTGCAGGATGGGATGTGGTGCAGCACGCTGGGGAAGGGGAGCGGCACGGGGCCATGCCCCCCCTCAGGCTGGGGGGCTCAGCGAGGGGACCGGGGTGCGTGGCGGGTGCCGGCGACCTTGGCAGTCCCGGCGGGCAGCGTTGTGCTGAGTCACGGCTCCCGGGGGGGGGTGGGGGTGCCGTGGCTGCCAACTGCTGTCTGCTCCCGGAGATGCCGGCGCTCGGAGGCCTCGCACGGGGCCTATTTATAGCGAGGAGCCGGGCGGCTGCCGGCATGGCCCTGCGCCGGGGGGCAGGGGGTGCGGCCGGCGAGGGGGGATGCTGGCATTTCCTTGGCAGAGGGGCCTCGGTACCCCTCGGGCTCTGCTCTTGCTGCCCTGGGAGCGGGTCATGTTTGGGGGTGGGGAGAACAACACCTCTGGCTGCACTGTGCCCCCCACCGGAGTCCTTGACCCATGGGTCCCCCCCCCCGCCTCACCCCCCAGCAGAGTGCCCTGCAACTCCTGCTGCACGCATGGCAGGCGTGGGGCCAGTGAGGCTGCGGGCGTATGGGCTGTGCCTGGGGTGGCACGGAGCTTGCTGTGACTTGTGTGCCGAGGCCGGTCCCCTGTGCTGTCCCCAAGGCAGGGGGGGTCCCCGCAGCCCCTGTGCCAGCGTGGTGATGCCTTGGGATCCCCCGATCCCTGGAGACGGGCACTGGCCTGGGGACATGGCACTGGCTCTGGCTACCTGTCACGATAGCTTGCAAGGCTCGCCTTGCCCCACGCTGTCCCTGCCTGCTGGGCATTGGGACAGGCCGGTGTCTGTGGGGCGCTATGCCCCGTGGGGAGGGGAGGTGGCACCTGCCAGTCCCCAAGCTGCGTGCGGCCAGGGCAGGCACAGCGCTGAATTAGTCTCTTGCCTCTCCCCTCGGAGAAGGGAGTGTTCTGGGGGTGTCGGGCCCAGGGAAAGAGAGTGGCCTGTGTGCTGTGTCCCCCACCCTGCTGACAGCTTCCCCCTCTCTGCCCTGACCCRCGGACAGATCCGGATACGAGACCCCAACCAAGGCGGCAAAGACATCACTGAAGAAATCATGTCCGGAGCAAGGACCTCATCCACCCCCACCCCTCCACAGGTAAGGGGACCCCCTGACTCCCCGACTGGGGCAGCGGGATGTGCATGGGGCCCTGCTGAACTCCCTCTTTGCCCCCCCAGGCTGGAAGTGGTTTGGAGCCCCAGGCCAACGGAGAGACCCCCCATGTAGCAGTTATTGTCCGGCCAGGTAAGTGCCCGCGCCAGGATTGGGTGTGCCAGCCAGCACAGCTGCTGCCAGGCTCCCTGTTGTTGGCACTGTGGGGTGTGAGATGCCAGCCCCGCTGTTCCTCGGTTCACCAGGGGCTTGTGGGGTCAAACGTGTTCCCTGCGTACTGGGGGACCAGTGTCCCCATGTTGGGTCCAGGAGAGTTTATGGGGGCTGTCTGCTCACCCCAGCTGTCCCCTGGGCACTGGAGAACCCCTGTTGTCCCTGTCACCCGTTTGTGATGTGCGTTGGCACATCTGTCCCTACCGCTCTTGCAGATGGAGGGACCTGGGGGGGGGATGCGGGGTCAGCTGGGGATCGGAGAGCCCTCCGTTAACACCACCCATCTTGCAGATGACCGCCCGAAGCCTGCGCTGGTGGTGAGCAAGCCCGTCTCCCTGGAGCCCAGCAAGTCGGCGTCCCCGTCGCCTCCCCCTCCCCTCATCCCCGAGGTGGAGCCCGTGGTGCTCTCGGCCGTGACGCTGGTGCCAATGGAGCCCCCCGTGGACGCGGACACTAAAGCGGAGCTGGGCGAGGCGCCGCCCGACCCGCACAAGACGTTTAGCGCCATCACTACAGTGCCAGGGGCTGTGGAGCTGCCCCTCGTGCCCGCGCCCGACATGGACACAGTGGCCGCAGAGGAGGAGGAGGAGGAGGAGGTCACCATTCCCTGCCCGGAGCCAGCCCCGCAGGCGCCTATGCCCCCCGAGGTGCCACCAGTGCCCGCCGTCCCCCCGATGCCAGCCGTGCCCCCGGTGCCGGCCGTGCCGTCGCCGCCACCCATTGTACCGCAGGCCCCCGAAGCGCCCGCCAAACCCGCCTCCCCCAGCCCCCCGCCGCCCCGGGAAGAGCCCTGCCCCGAGCCTGCTGCTGAGCCYGCCACTGAGGCCAACGGGGTCTTAGAGGAGGTGCCCGAGCCGGTCCCCGAGGCGCCCGTGTGCCAGCCGGTGCCGGTGCCCGCACCGGTGCCCGTGCCCACCCTGGACTCCCCCATTGCCCAGCCTGAAGAGCTGCCCCTGCCCAATGGGGTGGAGGGCACTGGCAAAGCGGAGCCAAGCGAGGAGCAGCCAGAGTCGGACATCAGCCCCATCTCAGAGCCCGAGGAGCTGGCCCAGCCCAGCACCCCTGCCTCCCCCCCAGCGGAGGAGGAGGAGGAGGAGAGCGAAGGCCCCAGCGAGGCCCAGGAGCGGAGCTCAAGCCCAGCCCCTGCCCCTTCGCAGACCTTGGAGGCGACTGCGCAAGGTTGAGGATGCTGGGCTGGGGCATGCAGGGCTGCGGGGTGCCCCAGGGTGGGTGCTGGGTGACGCGGCGGGGGTCACCGGGTGCAGTGCTAGGCTTGGGGTATGGGGAGGGTATCGGAGAGGGGGACTGGGTTAGGTGACGCAGGACGTGTGGGTATGGGGTGCTGGCGGTGGGGACAAGGTGCCTGTGGATGACGAGATGGGGGGAGATGTCTGGGGAATGCATCCATATGCCGGAGTACGGGGTGGGTATAGAGGGGTGTACGTGTGGGGTGTCATGGGGAATGGGGTGCCATGAGGGAAGTGTGTTTTATGTGATGCCTTATGCAGGGGTGTAGGGTGGGTGTATTGGGGTTGTATCTGAGGGCTGTCCCCAGCCGTCCGGGGGCATGGCGAGGTGCAGTGGGTGGAAGGGTGGCAGGGGAGATGCAGGGCTGTGGGGCACCCTGTGTAGGGGTATGCAAGTACATAGGGGTGCCTGGGGAAAGTGGGATGCCCTGGGGATGTGCTGGGGCAAAGATATGTCTGGGTTTTTTTGTTGTTTTTTTGTTTTTGTTTTTTTTTTTTTTTTTAAAGCACCCTGTATAGGAGCGTGGGGATTACGTAGGGGTACTGGGGGAGGATGGGGGAGATGAGTACACAGGATGTGTTCATACGGAGCACCCTGTGCAGGGATACAGGGGGGCTATAGGAGGGTGACCTGGGGGCACATGTGCTTCTGGGGAGCACCTCTGTATGGGGTGGTGTATAGGGGTGCCAGGGAGGGGAGCATATATGGGGACAGAGGTGTGTACGGGGGTGTCCCCGTAAGGGCTGCCCTACAGAGGGGTGTGGTTGTCTGCAGGGATCCCCTGCCTGCCGAGGATGGGGAGTGCTGTGCTAGGGAAGAGGTGTGGATGGGGTGCTTCGGAGGGGCACAGGGTAAATCGGGGTGCAGCAGCCAGTTGAGAAGTGTGAGGTGTGTCTGTACAGGGTGTATTCTGGGGTGCACGCTTAGGGAGCAGGGTGCCTTGGTGGGCTGTGTGTAGGATCCACAGGGCTGCAGATGCCCAGGTGGGTACACAGCATGTTTGGGGACAGGGGCTGTGCTGGGGTGGCAGGACCATGTCCCCGCGGCCCCATCCTGAAGCTCGCCTGGTGTTACTGGGGCCTCATTGGTGACCCCGAAGCTGCTGTCAGGGCAAGTGGGGGACTGGGAGGGTTCCTGTCCTTCACCTCTCTGCCTCTTCTCCCAGTCGCCATGTCGGTGCCAAAGAAGAAGCGAAGGATGAAGGAGTTGAACAAGAAGGAGGCAGTAGGCGATTTGCTGGATGCCTTTAAAGAGGTGAGTGTCCTAGGGGTGTCTGGGGGTCTCCCTGTGTCCCATCTCCTCCTGTGATGAACTCTGCTTTGTGCCATCGTGTCTGGGCCACTGATGCTCCGTGATGGTAATRAGGATCTGAGGGGGGGTGGATGCCTGGGTGCAGGGGGCAGGACCAGGACCAGGCTTGTGGGGTGACTGCTGTCCCCGTCCCTCTCGATGCAGTCTCAGATCAGCGACAGTGCCTCGGAGGCGGAGAACAAGCCCCCTGTGTCTGCCTCTGCCTGCGAAGCGGAGGACGCGGCCCCTGCCCGTCCACAGGAAGAGTCGGAGGAGACGTGGGAGGAGAAGGAGGACAAGCTGGCCCCGGAGAAGGGCAAGGCTGCTGACCAGAAGTACCGCTACAAGGAAGGTGAGCCGTGCCTTGGCCCAAGCCTCTGCTGGGAGCCACCACCTCTGGACCCAGCGGTGGGGAGGGTGGGGGTGGCATGGTCCAGCTGTCCTAAACCTCATGCTCTCCTCCCATCTTGTCCCCAAGCCTGGCACGGGGTGGGGGACAGAGGCCCCGGCGCGATGGTCCTGGCAGGAGCCATGGAGCTGGTGGCGTCAGGCTTTCTGTCTAAGCAAGCAGCGTTGTGCTCATGGCGTACCAGGCTGGGGCAGCTCTGTAGTTGTCTACATCCCACCTCACTGGTCCCTGGGTGGGCCCGGACCTGCCACAGCTCGGGGTGGAGGATACGGGACAGGCCACATCAGGGTCTCCCTCTTGCCCCCCACTGCAGAGCAATGGAAGCCGCTGAACCCCGAGGAGAAGAAGCGATATGACCGGGAGTTCCTGCTGGGCTTCCAGTTCATCTTTGCCAGCATGCAGAAACCCGAGGGGCTGCCGCAGATCACGGATGTGGTGCTGGACAAGGTTGGTGCGGCCCTGGAAATTGGGGGAGCGTGGGTGGTGCCCAGGTCAGGGTCTGGTTCCTCTTTGTGCCTTGTCAAGGTAGGGCAGGAACTTACCTGCTGTGCTCGGTGTCCTGTTGCAGCACCTGCAACGAGCCTTGAGCCTGGGGTCGGTGTGAGGGGGCACTTCTGGGGCCTTCTTTCCAGTTCCTTGTCCCGGCGCTGAGGCTGGGGGATGGATCCGTCCCACTCCTCTGCCCCCGGGCATCCTCAGCCCTGTGTACCTTCGCAGGCCAACAAGACCCCACTGCGGGCACTCGACCCCATCCGCCTCAGCGGCATGAACTGCAGCCCTGACTTCACCCCCTCCTTCGCCAACCTTGGCCGGCCCGTCATGGGCAACCGGGGCCTGGTGAGTATCTCCTTGCTTCACCCACATCGTCCCCCTCCGCCTCTCTGTGATGATCAAGCCTTCGAGCCGCTGTGTCTGGGCCACTGATATCCATGATGGAGCTGAGGATCTGAGCAGGCGAATGGGAACACCCCGGGAGCTTCCCTGGCTGGTCCCAGAGCAAAGAGCTGAGTTTCTTCTCCCCGTGTCAGCCCTCAGGGTTGGGTCCCCGCCGCTCCCAGCAGAGCCAGAGGAAGGAGCCCCGCAAAATCATTGCCACTGTGTCCCTCAATGAGGATGTCAAGCTGAACAAGGCTGAGAAGGCCTGGAAACCCAGCAGCAAGCGTGCCTCCGAGGAGGAGGATCCTGAGAACATTAAGACGCAGGTGGGAGCTGGGGCGGGCGGGCGGTGGGAGGGC
Source organism: Phoebastria nigripes (assembly GCA_035582835.1). Taxonomy (NCBI): domain Eukaryota; kingdom Metazoa; phylum Chordata; class Aves; order Procellariiformes; family Diomedeidae; genus Phoebastria; species Phoebastria nigripes. The sequence continues at coordinate 2,991,110 of JAYKAV010002977.1, read as the reverse complement.
AGGGGGGGACATGCCTGGCTGGCTCTCGCTGACCCTGCTGTCCTTGCAGGAACTACTCCGCCGTGTCCGCAGCATCCTCAACAAGCTGACGCCCCAGATGTTCCAGCAGCTGATGAAGCAGGTGATGGAGTTGTCCATCGACACGGAGGAGCGGCTCAAGGGTGTCATCGACCTTGTCTTTGAGAAGGCCATCTCGGAGCCAAACTTCTCTGTTGCCTATGCTAACATGTGCCGTTGCCTTATGGGGGTGAGCAGGAGCTGGGGGGTCTCCTGCCGAGCTGGCAGGGGTTTGTTTGGGGGCCTCAGCTGAGCTCAGCAGGGTGCAGGTCCTTCCATGTGGGGTGGGGAGACTGGGGCTTGTGGATGGAGGACCAAGTCCAGAGGCTTGGCAGGGCATCACGAGGGTGTAGGGTGGCTTTTCCCTGGTTTGAGCAGTGCCTGGGCCTTAGCTGGCCAGCTTTTGGGGGAGACATGACTCATGCTCCTTGCCTGGGTTATACCTCTCCCTGCAGCTCAAAGTGCCCACAACAGACAAGCCCACGGTGACTGTGAACTTCCGCAAGCTGCTGCTCAACCGCTGCCAGAAGGAGTTTGAGAAGGACAAGGATGACGATGAGATCTTTGAGAAGCGGCAGAAGGAGATGGAYGATGCCAGTGCTGTGAGTTGGGGTGGGAGGCTGTGGCTGAGGGCTGGCGTGGGCATCTTTGGGACAGCTCTGGGTTCTGAGCTGCCCTGCTGTGCATTCCCTGCAGCCCGAGGAGAAGGCGCGCATGAAGGATGAGCTGGAGGAGGCGCGGGACAAGGCCCGCCGGCGATCCCTGGGCAACATCAAGTTCATCGGAGAGCTCTTCAAACTGAAGATGTTGACGGAGGCCATCATGCATGACTGCGTGGTGAAGCTGCTCAAAAACCACGATGAGGAGTCTCTTGAGTGCCTTTGCCGCCTGCTTACCACCATTGGCAAGGACTTGGACTTTGAGAAGGCCAAGGTACCCCTTGCCCTGCCCTGCCTTGCCTTGCCCTGCCCTTGCCTTTGGGAGGGATGTGACCATGACTCTGTCCCTCTATAGCCCAGGATGGACCAGTACTTCAATCAGATGGAGAAGATCATTAAAGAGAAGAAGACATCATCCCGAATCCGTTTCATGCTGCAGGATGTGATTGACCTCAGACGGGTAAGGCGCGTGGCCTGCTATTGCCCGGGGACTGTCCTCTGTCCCTTGCTTCGTCCCATGGAGCTGCTGGTCTGTGTCCTCTGAGTGCCAGCAGTCTATGCGTCCCCGGGAGGGGAGAGGTGGGTATGTAAGCTGTGGCCGGCCCCAGAGACACCATGCTAGCCCCCAGCCCTTGGTTAGCATGGTCGTGGTAGTGGGCACACAGTAACCAGCGGCTGTTTAATGCAGGGGGGCTCCAGAAACTGAGTCCTTTTGTGCCAAAAGCTGCCACAGCACACTGGGAGCTGTAATGGTCGAGGCAGGAGAACCAGCCTGAGGCTTTGAGGGTGGGATGGCTGGGAAGGGGGAATGTCTCTGCCTCTGTCCTCCAGCCAGTTCAGTGCCCTCTTCCCTGCCCTCTGCAGAATAGCTGGGTACCGCGGCGAGGAGACCAGGGCCCCAAAACCATTGACCAGATCCACAAGGAAGCAGAGATGGAGGAGCATCGGGAACACATCAAAGTGCAGCAGCTCATGTCGAAGGACAAGAGGAGAGGACCCCCCGGGCCATCCTCCAGCAGTGAGTGCCCGGGCTTGGGGGCACCTGAGGCTGCCAGGGGTGGGTTGCTTCTGCTGGGCACTGCTCGAGGCCAGGCTGCGCCTTATGTTTGTCCCCCTTGTGCCCAGGTGGGCGCGGGAGCCTGGTCGCAGACGATGGCTGGAACACGGTGCCCATCAGCAAGGGCAACCGGCCCATTGACACCAGCCGGCTAACGAAGATCACCAAGGTGAGGCTGGGGGTGCAGTGTGGGCGGCTGAGCCGGCTGCCTGGCCTGGATCCTGCCTTGGTGTGGGGTTCAGAGCTGAGTCTGTCTCTACCTGTAGCCTGGATCCATCGACTCCAACAACCAGCTCTTTGCGCCGGGTGGGCGGCTGAGCTGGGGCAAAGGCAGCAGCGGAGGGTCTGGCACGAAGCCTGCAGATTCAGGTAGGCAGCGTGGGKCTGGCTGGGTGCCGTTGGATGGGGCGGGAGGGGGGATCCTTCCGCTGGCAGTTCCTGTACTGGGGAGGTGCCGAACTCTGAGACTCCCCTCTTTTCACGCCCAGCATCTGATTCAGGGCGACCAGCCACGAGCACCTTGAACCGCTTCTCAGCGCTCCAGCAGTCGACCCCTGCCGAGAGCCTGGAGTCCCGCCGTGTGGTGCAGAGGTGAGGGGCCAGCCCTGCCTTGGCATGTGGGTGTGTTGGTCTGCAGCCCAGGGAGGAACCCCCCAAATCGGGCAGTGGTCAGTCAATACGTAGGCAAACGTATAGTGTCTGGGCTGGAATAATCCCCTGTGGCAGGATGGGGCCTTGCAGGGGATTCGGAGTTGGYGGTGAGTCCTTGCAGCAAAGAAGGCTGACCCTGCCCTGGGCTTCCTCCCCGCCGTTCAGCACTTGGGGGACTGCACCTGGTTGCTGGGTCCGGTCTGGGGGTCCCAGGACCAGACAGACATTGATGGGCTGGAGGGAGTCTGTGGAGGCTGGAGCACGAGGTCCCCAAAGAGAGTTGGAGTTGGGTTTGTTCAGGAGAAGAGGGAAAACAAAGGGGGATCTCGCCACAGTCTGCAGCAGGTGGGAAAGTGTGGGCAGGATGGGGCCAGGCTCTGCTCAGCCATGCCAAGGGACAGAGCGAAAGGCAAAGGGCATGAGTTGGAACAGGGGAGAAACAGGGAAAAGTGTTTTCCCCTGAGGGTGGTCAAGTGCTAGAAGAGGCCCTGGAAAGGGCTGGGATTGGAGTGGGACAGCCTTGCCTCGCAGAGCTCTGCAGTCTGGGGGCGGGGAGAGTGGCGATGGGCTTTTCACGCTGTGTCCGTCCTCCTCCCACCCAGGAGCAGCTCCAGCCGCGACAGGTCAGAGAAGGCTGGGGACAGAGGGGACCGGGAGTCGCGTTCGGAGAAGGGCAGCGACCGCCTGGAGCGTCCTGACCGGGGGGAACGGGCAGACAGGAACAGGTCTGCCCTCACCAAGAGGAGCTTCAGCAAAGAGACAGAGGACAGGAGCCGAGAACGGGAGAAGCAGGGCGGCCACGAGGCTGTGCGCAAGGCTGCTAGCATGACGGAGGAACGGGACAGGAGCCGAGAGACCAGTGAGCTGGGGAGGAGTGGTGTCCTGGGGGTCTGGCTGCGGTCTGGGGCTCTGCCTGTCCCAGAGGGTGCCTGATCCTTTCTCTCTCCTCACAGTTAAGCAAGAGCCAGCACCTCCCACAGCATCCCCCAAGCCCGTGCTGTCAGAAGAAGAGCTGGAGAAGAAATCCAAGGCGATCATAGAGGAATACCTGCACATCAATGACATGAAGGTGAGAGGAGGGGGTGGCCAGTCACAGCACCGTATGGCCCCCGTAACATGCCATCCGCTTCCCTGTGTGGTAGCGCTGTTGGGCAGGGTGCTGGCGGTGCCTGGATGAGGAAGAGGTAAGCTGGGGCTGGCCGTGGGGCAGTACTGACCCCCCCTTATCCCCACAGGAGGCCCTGCAGTGTGTGCAGGAACTGGGCAGCCCGTCCTCGCTCTACATCTTCGTGCAGAACGGCATCGAGTCCACGCTGGAGAGGAGCACCATCTCCCGCGAGCACATGGGGGTCCTGCTGTGCCAGCTGGTGAAGGCGGGCACGCTCTCCAAGGAGCAGTACTACAAAGGGTGAGGGGCAGGGGTGGCCTGGCCCCAAGCTGGTGTTTGCCCGGCTTTGAATTCGGCCCTGCCTTGAGCAGGGCTCATCACTGGGACCTCCTGAGGTCCGTCCCAGCTGAGGGCACGGGGGCTGCTGGATCCCAACGGCCCCCCTCTGCCCTGCAGGCTGCGGGAGATCCTGGAGATTGCGGAAGACATGGAGATCGACATCCCGCATATCTGGCTGTACCTGGCCGAGCTCATCACCCCCATCCTACAAGAGGAAGGCATCCCCATGGAGGAACTGTTCAGGTGAGGGCCGTGCCGTTACACGGGGGCTGCCACGGGCTCCCAGGGGGGCTCTTGGGGGCAGGTAGCTCAACCAGGTCTCTTGTGCCCACAGGGAGATAACGAAGCCCCTGGTGCCCATTGGGAAGGCCACCACGCTGCTGGTTGAGGTGCTGGGCTTGTTGTGCAAGGGCATGGTAAGTCCATGGGGCTCGCGTAGCTGCCGGCTGCTGCCTCGGGGACTGGCGGCCTGCTCGGGGGGGCAGGTTGGCATGCGGGGATTGAACCCCTCTGGTGGCAGAGGGGATGGCAGGGGGCATCCCTTGCTGTGTCTGGGTCATGGGGGTGGCATGGCCAATCCGCGGTATCCCCCTCACTGGAGATGGAGGGCATGGGGTGCTGATGCCGACTGTCTGTCCTGCAGAGCCAGAAGACCGCAGGCAAGCTGTGGCGGGACGGAGGCCTGAGCTGGAAGGAATTCCTGCCCGAGGACCAGGATGTCAACAAATTTGTCACAGAGCAGGTGGGAGCTCAGCGGCGGCGAGGGGCAGAGATGGGCCGTGAGGGGACCCTGGGGGGTTCCTGCTGCCAGGAGCGTGGTGTTCCCCCGTGCTGCCTTTAACAGCTCGTCTCTGCCCTCTCCCCCAGAAATTGGAGTACACGATGGGGGAGAGCTCGGACACGCCGAGCCGCAAGGAGCTGACCTCGGAGGAGCTGTGCAAGCAAATGGACAAACTGCTGAAGGAGAACCCGAACAACCAAAGAATATATGACTGGATCGAGGTGAGGGTGTGGGCGCAGCACCCGTGGGTCCAGGGGCTCCCTCCCGGCTCCTTCCCCACCTCACAGCCCCTCTACCCTCCCTCCTCCAGGCCAACCTGAGCGAGCAGCAGGTCTCGTCCAACACGTTTATCAGGGCCCTGATGACGTCCGTGTGCCACTCGGCCATCGTCTGTGAGTACCAGGGTTAGGTGGGGCGTCCCCCCCCTGCCCATGCCACCCCCCTCACACCCTGTCTCCCACAGTCGAGAACCCCTACCGCGTGGATGCCCTGGTCATCCGTAACCAAGCCAAGCTGCTGCAGAAGTACCTGCGGGACGAGCAGAAGGAGCTCCAGGCGCTCTACGCCCTGCAAGCCTTGGTGGTGAAGTTGGACCAGCCTCCCAGTGAGTGTTGTGGGATGGGTGGGCTGAGGAGGGGGGTGGCAGGTGCGTCCCAACCCCAGCAGGGTGGCTGGTGGCTGGGGAATGGCAGGGGCCCCCCTTTGTTCCCCCCCCAGATCTGCTGCGGATGTTCTTTGACGCCCTCTACGACGAGGACGTCATCAAGGAGGAGGCTTTCTACAAGTGGGAGTCCAGCAAGGACCCGGCTGAGCAGCAGGGCAAAGGGGTGGCTCTCAAATCGGTGACGGCCTTTTTCACCTGGCTCCGGGAAGCTGAGGACGAGTCAGACAACAACTGAGCAGCCGTGAGGAGGAGGAGGAGGAGGAAGGGGGGAGAGAGAGCGGGGCATCCCGGGGAGCGACTCCATCCCCTCCCACCCCCGGCCCCCCTGGACTTGCTGATGCTGGGGCCAAGGGACCTGCTGTGCCCCTCACAGCCCCCCTCTCTCTTTTCAGTTCTCTTCCTCTCCCTCCTCCCCCCCATCCCGGTTCTGTTTGTGAGGCCTGTACTAGTTTGTCACGATGATAATAAATGGATGCTGACGGAGGCGGCTGTCGCAGTGGGTCCCCTCGGGGCCCGTCCTCTCCCCCCTCCCAGCACAGGCACACCGGGTCTCCGGGAGTGGGGCAGAGCACCCCTGGACTCATGTCATGGGGAGGGGGGATGGGATGGGGACGTATCTCTCCCCTCCTCTCCCCCCTCCTCTTCCTCCTCCCCACTTCTTGCTGAAATATAGAGAGATTATATATATATAAACTTATTAAATTTGGTTTGGGGACAGGAGCGTGATTTCTCCCCCTCCCCTGTCCTCTCTCTATTCCTCCATCACTGCCTGGACACACCCCCCCATGGTTTTTTATTTTAAATATAAATCATTCCCCCCCCCAGCTCCCACTCTGACACCTGGGGAGGGTGTGGGGGAGGAGGGGGGGTGACTGCTTCTCTCTGGGCCAGGCTGAATCCCCCCCCCCCCCCCCCCCCAAAAGCCCCCATCCTCCTCCCAAACGTTTAAGGCCACAATTGGGCAAGCGACGGGGCGGCCCCCCCATCCGCGTCCCCTGTATTTATAGAGCGCCGGATGTGACGAGCCGCACGTGTAATTATTAAAACAAGGATTCAATTACTGGTCACGTGAATTTGTAAATAATTTTTTTTTGCTTTTTTTTTCTTTATGGAGTATTTAATTGAAGATTTAAAGGCATCTTTTCACCTTAAAACTGGAAATAAAAGAACATTGCTAAATAATGCCCCGTGTGCCGCTGTTGCCGCCCCCCGTCCCATGTCCCTTGCGCCTGGGCTGGCGTGGGAGTGCCAGCCTAGAGCCCAGGTAGGGGCCAGCTGCCCCTGGCACCCCAAGGCAGACGGTAAGTACCCCCCACCCCAGGGCTGGGAGGGTGGCAAGGGATGTGCCTGGAGCCAGGCCCCCTGGGACCCCCCTCACCAGCGCAGCTTGGCACAGGGTGTCCCGTGGTGGAGCGGGCAGCCCTGCCAGCACCCTGGGTGCAGAGCAGAGCCCCAGTGTCCCAAAGCGTTCCTTTTCCTGCGGGCACAGAAGTGGTGGGACCTGTGTGGTCTGTGTGGGCTCTGCTTCGGGCCAGGAGAGGAGAGAGAGGAGCTGGGCTCCCCCTGCAACCTTCTCGCTTGCGGGGAGCTGCCTTATCTTGCAGGTGGGGTGGAGATGGGGCAAGCCTGGGCTGCCCCCAACCCTACTGGGGGTCCCTGGTGGGGTGTCCCTGCTGGGGGACAGAGGCGAGGGTGGGCTGTCCCCCCTTGGGGCTGGGCTGATGTTTGGTGCGTTGGGCTGCCTCTTGCTGAGTCACCCTGGCTGTGGCCCAGAGGGTACAGAATAATTAACCGGAGGCTGTTCCCTAGATTAGAGGCTGATCTGTCTGAGCTGCAACCCTGGCAGCACTAATGCTGGGAAGCAGTTGGCAGGCAAAGGCCAGCAGGGCCTGGGGGGGGTACTGGCCGGGAGCTCCCCCTGTCTGGGAGTGAGTGAGTAAAGAGGGAGGCCCTTAGGCTGCCAAGGGGGAGGGTGGCACCCTGGCAGTGCCCTCCTGTGCCCCTCTGTGCCAGGGAAAAGGTACCACAGCATTAATTGCCATCAGTAGGTTTCAGAATGAACAGAGATCTTTGGCTGCAGGTTAACCCCTCAGCCTGGCTGTCAGTGCTGGCCTGGATCTTCTGCAGGGGAGGTCACTGTGGTGCCATCAGATGTGATGTCCTAAAGCCTGCGCCCACCTCCCCCAAACCCAGCTCCAGTGAGGCGGGACCCCCAGCCCCCTGTCACGGGCTGTGCGCTCCCTCCGGCACCACCAGCCCCTTGGTGTGTGTGTGKGGGGGGGGGGCCCAGGCAGGGCCAGAGCCCCCCTTCTGTGGGCAGGCCTGGGGCTGAGGGGTGCCGTGTTGCTGGAGGGTCCCTGTCCCTTGTCCCCCCCGGGGGGCGGCCGGGGGGGCTCTTGGGGGTGGCGGGGGCCGGGCGGGGCGGCGCTGTCCGCGGTGCTGGCACGGCGCTCTCCGCGGTGCCCGGCCTTCCTCTCCTCCTCCTCCTCAGCCCCCTCCTCTTTCTTCGTCCATCCTCCTCCTCCTCCTCCCCCCCCGGTGCCCCCCCTCCTCTCTTCCTCCATCGTCCTCTTCCTCCATCCCCCTCTTCCTCTTCCTTCAGCCCCCCTCTTCCTTCATCCTCCCCGGCTGCCTTCATCCCCCTTCTCCTCTCTCTCCTCATCTCCCCTTCCTCCTCTTCCTCCCAGCCTCCCTCTCCCCCATCATCCCCTTTCTTCCTCATCCTCATCCCCCTCTGCCTCCTCTTCCCCAGCCTTCCTCCCGCCCTTCCTCCTCCTCTCCCTCCTCCCTCTGTCTCCCCATCCTCCTCCTCTTCCTCCCCACCTCCCTCCCGCCTCCCCCTCTCCCTCCTCTTCCTCCCCC
>JAYKAV010002977.1:2951479-2982521 GCA_035582835.1 Phoebastria nigripes | reverse complement strand
GATGCTGGGGAGGCGTTGGGGGCTTCGGGGCTGGGGGAGATGGGAAGGTGGGGGGCAGGGGGACTGCTATGGGGGAGCTGAGGGTCTCGGGGACGGGGTGGCAGCGTATGGGGTGGTTTATGGGGATTGGGAGGCTACGGGGGCTGGGGGAGATAGGGAGGCATGGAAGTGGGGAGGGGGGTACAGAAGATTGGGGTGCCTAAGGTTGCGGGGGGGATACAGGGAGCTTAAGGGCTCTGGAGGACTCGAGTACGTATAGGGGGATGGGGGCTATGGAGGGACGGGGGGTTTGGGGCCTGGGGATGCTGCTCTGGGGCAGCTGGGTGGCCCAGGGGGTGCGGGGAGATACGGGGGGTGAGGATGTGTAGAGATTGGGGGGATTGGGGGGGCTGGAGTGCAGCTTTGGGGGTGCAGGGGGGTGGGAAGGGAGTGTGGGACTGGGGTGCTGGTCAGAGGCCTGGGAGGGTATGGGGGTGCTATGGGGGGCATAGAGGTGTTTGAGGGTCTATTGGAGGGGCTATGGGGGCTGGCAGGGGCGTGCTGCAGGGTGTGGGGTGCCACAGGGTGCTGTGGGGGTGCCGCAGATGTCCCGGGGGTGCTGCAGGAGGGATGGGGGCGATAGGGGCTGTGGCCGTGATCCAAGGGTGTTCTGGGGGCTGGGGCCAGTGGGAGCTGGGACTGTGCTGGGGGTGTTGCAGACATGCTGGGGGGGGCCTGGGGGTGGTGTTGCAGTCATGCTGGGGGGGGCCTGGGGGTGCTGCTGCAAGGCGGGCAGGGGTGTTGATGCTGGGGCATCACCACGGGGTGCCCCTGCCCACAGCTGGACGTGGGGACGATGCTGTCAGCAGCTTCTCTAGGAGCCAGGGTCTACCCCCAGATAGGGGAGCACCATTCGCCCCCCCCATATCCCATCTCATGGCCGGTTTACGTCAGCCAGGCCCACCTCAGTGCAGGGAGAATGAGGCTCCTCGGGGACATCCTGCCCTGGCTCCCTGGGGGCTGGCCTGGCCCGGGGGCCATAGTGACAGGGGACCCTCTCTGGCCCCAGTGCTTGCCCAAGGGGACACCGCGTGGGATGCCGGTGCCAGGAGGTCAGGCTGTTGGAGTGGAGGACATGTGGGGGTGCTTTTATCCCCCCCCCCCCCTTTTTGTTCCTTTCTCTCCTGCCCCAGAGATGGGAAACTGGGGAGGGGGGTGTTGGAGGTGGCAGAGAAGCACCAGCCCCCTGCAGCGTGGCCCAGCGCTGCCTCCCTCCATGCACCCAGCACCTGGCCCASTCCGTCCCCCCCAGCCTGGCCCAGCTGCCCCCACCCCTCCCGAAACAGCCGCCAAGCCGGGATGGGCGCCCAGTCCCCAGTGCCAGGCTGGGGCCATGCGTTACCGCTGACACAGGCGGAAGAGTTGCCTGGGCGTGAGTCACCCGTGCCGCAGCACTCGTCTGCTCTGGAGTGGCCCTGCAACGAGTTGTGTCTGGTCTCAGACCGGGCGAGAAGCTGCTACCCTGGGGTGGGGGGCTGAGGGGGCTGCCAGGGGGATGGTGGTGCTGATGCCTCCCTGGCTCTTCCCGCAGTGGCTGTGGACACAACGCTGTGCGTGGAGTGGAAGGAGGTGAAAGCACTGTCGCCGCTGAGCGCCGCTCGCCCGCTGCCCCGCCTGGCACGCCAGGCCTCCTTCGACAGCCAGGACTTCCTCCAGGTACCACTGAGCCCAGCCGTGCCTGGCCAGGGTGCCCGCGTGCTGGTACCCCACAGCGGGGCACCCATCCTGGCTGTGGCCAGGGGCACGATGGGCTCCGCTGCCCGCCGCCCCACTGCTCGCCTGTCTGTGCCAGCTCGCAGCCAGCTCTGGAGCTGCTCTGACGTCAGCCGTGAGCCGGGCTGTATCCTGGGAGAAATCAGTCCATGGTGCCTCGTTGCCATGGCAATGCAATTTGTTGCGCGCCTCCAAATCCTGCATCGTGTCCCCCGTGGCCATGGGCTGGGGCCTGGCGCGGCCGGGACAGGCAGCGGGGACACGCGGCGGGGTGCCCTGGACTTGGTGGGTGCTGCCAGGGAGTGGGCACTGGGGAGCCCGGCCCTGATGGCCTTGCACATGTGCGTGTGTGTGTGCACAGGCTGGGGAGGACGCTCAGTGGCACCAACTAGCACAGGGCATGCGCACATGTGTGTGTGTGTGCGTGCGTGCACACGTGCGTGTGTATGTACAGTGAGTTCACGTGTGTGCATGGTGAGGAGGGCCCTATCTGCAGTGAGTGGATGTGTGTGTGTGAGTGTGCGCGTGTGTGCAGTGAGTGCACGTGTGTGTTTATGGTCAGTGCATGTGTATGAGTGTCTCTGTGCGTACGTGAGCAGGCACGTGCAGGTGTGTGTGCACCGAGCACGTCCATACGTGCACATATGTGCATGTATGTATAAGAGTGCAGGTGTGAGCGTGCACAGCGCGTGTGCATGCAGTAGCAGCGTACGGCTGTACTAACTGTTACTAACTGTAACACACGTGTGTGCGCAGACACCCCAGGCCCCGTGGGGTGGGCGCTGAGTGGGACCGAGCCCCCTCCCAGGGTGCAGGGCTCCCAGAGGAGGAGTGGTGGCAGGCAGCGGGCAGGGGCCGGGCAGGGTGGCCGGGGGCCGTGACACCCCTGCCCGCTCCGGTAGGTCAATGTTGAGGACACTGTCGAGATGCTGCCCAAGTCACGGCGTGCGCTGACCATCCAGGAGATCGCCGCCCTGGCTCGCTCCTCGCTGCACGGTAACTGCTCGCCTGGCCTGGGGCGTGGGGGTGGCAGGGGGGGGGGCATCTGAGGAAGGGGGGGGTCTCCTGTGGGTGAGGGGGCTGGGCCTCTTGGGAAGGGCATTGGGGTCACCCCTCTGGGGTTTGGGGGGCTCAAGGTGTCCCTGGGGGCACCTAAGAGGAGGGCATGGAGGTGCCAGGTCCCAAGGGCTGGAGGCAGGGGCTGCTGGGTCCCAGGGTCATGGACTCCATGGAGGGGACTCGGGGTGCCCAGGGGGTGCTGACGCAGGGGCACATCTCGCAGGCATCTCGCAGGTGGTGAAGGAGCACGTGACGAAGCCAACGGCCATGGCACAGGGCCGCGTCGCCCACCTCATCGAGTGGAAGGGCTGGTGCAAGCCGGTGGAGCCGCCTGCCGCCCTGGAGAGCGCCTTCAGCTCCTACTGCCACCTGAGCGAGGGCGAGCAGGAGGCGCGCTTTGCTGCCGGTGGGCACCGCACGGGGCACAGCCGGCGTGCATGCTCCCCCACCGCGGCCGAGGGCAGGGGTGGTGGGGTGGGTTGTCCCCATCCATCCATCCATCCATCCATCCATCCATTGGTGCCACGGCACTGTGGGCACAGAGATGCCGGGGCAGGGGGGATTTTGGGGGCACCTCCAGGTGTGTGCATGACCTGTGCCTGTCCTATGCCAGGCGTGGCAGAGCAGTTTGCCATTGCCGAGGCCAAGCTGCGAGCCTGGTCCTCAGTGGATGGGGACGACTCCAACGACGAGTCCTATGACGAGGACTTCATGCCCTCCACGGAGAGCTCCCAGCCCACTGGTAAGTGCCATGGGGAGTGGGTACCCGCGGGGTGGGCAAGGTGTCCTGCCGCTGGTGTTGGTGTCCTGCTGCCGGTGTCCTGCTGCCAGTGCCAAGGGTTGAAGGAGTGGGGTGCCCGATGCCCAGCCACATTCCCCAGCCTGGCCACCCCCTTACGGGGCAGTGCCCCTGCCTGGCACCATGGCAAGCGATGCCCGTGTCGGGGATGGGGAAGCCCTGCAACGCAGCACTCTCCCTGGTGCCAGGGCGTATTTTGCTTTTCCTTTGGTGGTCACCAGTGCCACGCACGCAGCAATCTGTGGGCGAAAGGGGCACGGTGCCTGGCACAGGGCTGCTCTCATCCCACTGCTCCCATCCTGCAGGGCACAGGGTGGGGGGCAACTGGCAGCCCCTGGTGCCATCAGCCCCGGACTGACTCTGGGCATCCTGGTTCCCCGCAGATCTCCCTGTCACGGTGCCCGCCAGCGCGCTGCTGCGAGACCTGCTGCAGGGCCACCTGTGCCAGCTGGGCGTGCGGCACGGCTCCTGCGAGCCCGAGAGCGACTCCTCGCACACCCTCTCCCCTGAGACCCTCTGCTCCAGCCTCTGCAGCCTGGAGATGGTGTCCCCCTCCGAACTCACTGCCAAACTGCTGGGCTCCCTGGGGGGCGAGGACCTGCTGCTGCCCAAGCTGCCCCCCCCGGCCAGCCAAAGTGCCTTGCGGGGCCTGGCACGGCTCCGGTGCCAGGACTCCCTCTACTCCGTGTCCTACGTCGAAGCCTGCCTCTCGCCCGCCGAGGACGAGGTGGTGCTGAGCAAGGACTTCCCGCTCCGCCGGAAAGTCTCCGACGTCGCCTCCTCTGGGGTGGCATCGCTGGAGGAGGAGGAGGAGGCCGAAGAGCCCTGATGCCCCTCTGGGGTGCCCTGCCTCTCCTGGCGGGGGTCCAGCCCCCCAGCCGCCGCCCCCCCGGCCGGACCCCGCGCTGGGTGAGGGACAGGCCCTGCCGCCGCTCCCCCTCGCTAGGCGGGCGCGGGGGGGGGGGTTCGGGGGGCCGCCACAGCCCCCCCCCCCCGGCCAGTGTGCCCCCGCCGTGCTCCGGCCCCGCTTGGCCACATCGTTGCCCTCCTGGATTTTTGCATGAGAGCGGGGAAGGGGCGCGGGGAAGGGCTTGGGGAGGTCCAACCCCTGCCTCGATGCCCACATGTGCCCCCCAAAACTGACAGGACTCAATCAGTGGGCCTGGTTCTTCGCATGTTCTCCCCGGACCCCCCCGGGGTCCCCTTTTGGGCATGGACCCCCCCACCTTGGCATGGTTAAACCTCTCCGAGAATCCCGTGGTGCCCCCGCCCCGTGCCCAGCACCCTCGGCTCGGAGCAGCGGGGGGGGATTTGGGGAGCGAGGGGCTTTTCTCTCCCCAGCCAGCTTTTATCGGACCGAGTTTTATACTGTGAACTGCTGCCTCGGGGCATGGGGCCTGCGGGGGGTGCCAGGGGGTGCCGGGGGGGCCACAGATGTGCCGCGGTGCCGGGGCTTTCTATACTTTTGTACGCGTGTGGGGCTGGCACGGGGAGACTGTAGGGCCAGGTGGGGGCCGGGTGGGCATGGGCCCCCAGGCTGGGGGCTTTGGGCCACCAGCGACAGCACCCCCCAAGCCAGCCCCACGGTGGGGGGTTCAGCCCGGCCAGGGCCCCCCAAGTCTGCTCTGGGGCAATGCGGGGTGGAGAGATGGGGGAGGCGGGAGGTCCCGGGACCGACGTCCCCGTCCCCGAGTCACTCACCCCTAGCAGGGAACCAAGTGCCTACACGAAGGGCGACCAGCCCCCCCGTCCTGGCCACGGGGTGGCACCCTGGCTCGGGGGCCCCCCAGGGCTGTGCTGGGGTTCCGGGCACGCCGTTTGGGGGAGGAATGCCAGTTTTTGCCAACGCTTGCACCCCCCTTCCTGCATGGCACGTGTTCTCGTGGGGCCGCTCACCCGCTGCATGCTGCTCCTCGCCCAGCCCGGCCACAGCCCTCCCCAGCCCCGCACCCCGGGGTGCCCTGAGCACCCACTACACCCCTGCTCCCGTGCCCCCCAGCACCCCCCATCAACCTCTGCTGGGCACAGCACCCGTTCCCTCTCCCTGCTGTGGGGTGCCCGGCGTGGGGCTGGCTCCCCTCTCCCTGCATGGCCAAGCTGTGGGGGGTGCAGGGACCAGCAGGCCTGACGCCACGCCGATGGGCTCCCTGCCACCCACCACCATCCCTTTTCCGGGGACAGCGGATGCTCCCCACGGCGCTGGGATGGGCCGGGGGGTATGGGGTGCCTGCAGGAGGCGGGGGTGGGGGGGCTTTGCTCTGCGTGTGTATGTGCATGCGTGTGTGCACACCTGGGAGCGTACGTGCATGTGCACGCGTGTGCGTACCCGTGGGAACTGCCTGAGCCCCCCGCCCCGCTGCAGCGGTACCCGTGGGGTACCCATGGGGTGCCCACACCCCGGCACCGCCTCCTCCATCCCGCCAGGTCTCGAATAAAGTCCATTGTGCGAGCGCTGCGCCGGGCGCCTCTTCTTGCGGCTGGGGGGCACCTCCTCCCCAGGGGGCCGGGGGGGGTGGCAGGCCGGTGGTGGCAGCGGCACGTCCTCCCCTCTGCGTCCCCACAGGGTGACAGCGAGGCCTCGGCCCTTATCTCGCATTCCTGGGGCCGGGGTGCCTAATTATGGGCATCTGGCAGTGGCGGTGGTGGCAGGCGGCCGGCCCCCTCCCCGCGGCCGGAGCCTTGGGGGGCACGGGCGGCAGGCGCCATGGCCTCGCTCGGCTCAGCCTCTGCGTACCGCGCCGAGCGCATCGGCACCTACAGCCAGGGGCATGGCGAGCCCTGCTTCGAGGGCGACCGGCGGCACGGCCCCTTCGGGGCTCGGGCACATGAGGCCTTTGGGTACCCAGGTACCGGGGATGGGGGGTGGGGGTCCCTGCTACCCCAGGGAGGGACCCCCCAAGGGTTATCCAGCTGCCCTGTGCCTGGGCACAGCATGGGATCCACCCAGCACAGACTGGGGGGCTGGGGTGGGGCCCCAACTGCCCCCCAAGTGCCCCATGGCTCTCTGGACTGTCCTCCAACCCTCTCCCCTGTCCCTTTGTGCSCCCCCCCCTCCAAGTCCCCAGTATCCTCAGTGTCCCTGCTGTCCCCAGGCCCACTGTGCCCCCAGCTGCCCCCTCCCCAGACCCTTCTGAGCCTCCCAGTGCCCCCAGACCCCTGCATGTCCCTTCCCGCCCCTGTCAGACCTTTCTGGCTGTCCTTATGTCCTCAGCCCCCCTCTACCCCCGACTCCTCAGTGTCCCCTCTTAACCCCCCCACTTTTCTGTACACCCCAAGAGCCCCCCAGTAACCCCAGCCCCGCTCCCCAGCCCATTCCCCGCAGACTTTCCTGGCTGTCCCCTGTGTCCTCAGCCTCCTACGCCATTCCCCTGCTGTCCCCAGGTCATCCAGTGCCCCCAGACCCCCCAGTGCCTCCTGCTACCCCCAGACCCCCACCCCAGAGCACCCAGTACCCCCCATACCCCTGGGGCCCCCAGTTCTCCCTGCAACTCCCCAGCACCCCCAATGTCCCCGAACCCCCAGTGCCACCTGCTACCCCCAGACCCCCTCCCAGTGTCCCCAGCCTCTCCCACACCCCCCAGTGCCCCAGCCCCTGGGCACCGTGCCCCCATGCCCCTGTGCCCGGCAGCCCCCCAATGCCTGCAGGGTCCCCGGGCGCCATGTGCCCCTGCAGCCTGGGCACCTGGGTGCGTGCCCAGGGTGACACCTACCAGGTGGTGGCCGACGTCAGACAGTTTGAGCCCCCCGACATCGTGGTGACCACCTCCAACTGCCATGTCGCCATCCAGGCCGAGAAGGTAAGGCACCCCGGGGGGCACCATCCATCCCCCCAGCCATGGAGCTACAGGGGTTCTGCCCCACGGCACCCCCTCCTGCAGGGGGGTAACTGGGAATGGCCCCTGCTAGCACTGGGGTAACTGGGAGCTGTCCCCTGGTGATGGGACAACAAATAGCTCCTGCTCCACTGCACCCTTCCTGCACCGGGGTAACTGGGAATGGCCCCTGCCAGCACTGGGGCAACTGGGCCACTGCCAGCTGTCCTCACTGAGAATGGGGCGACTGGGAACTCCTGCCCCGATGCATTCTCTGCTGGTGGGGGGCAATTGGGAACAGGCCCTGCTGGCACTGGGGTAACTGGAAATTACCCCGCCCCCCAGGACTGAGACAACTAGGAGCTGCTCTCTGCTGGCAATGGGGTAACTGGGAATTGCCCCTGAGGCACTGGGTAACTGGGAACTACTCTGTTGAACTCCCTGAGGGAGCCGTGACAACTGGGAGCTGCCCCATCACTAGCACTGGGGTAACTGGGACTGTGCCATGTGCTGCTGTGCCATGCCATGCCATGCCCCACCACACCGGTACTGCCTCCCCGCAGGTGGCCGAGGACGGCACCATCTGCGACACCTTCACCCACAAGTGCCGGCTGCCCGAGGACACGGACCCGCTGTCGGTGAGCTGCACCCTCACCGAGGCTGGCACGCTGGTCATCTCTGCCCGGCGCCGCGCTGGCGCCCGCCCCGGTGAGCCCCCGCAGCCGCTGTACCGCAGCGAGGCCACGCTGTGACCTGGCACCGGGTAAAGAAAGGCTTCTGGGCCCAAGCGATGCCAACCCTGGTGCCATGGCAAGGCTTGGCTGTGCCCGCTGGCTGTCCCCCATCCCCACCTCCAGCCCCGCGGCACTCTGGCTCTGTTTATAAAGTCCTTTTATTAAATTAATATAAAAATCTCTGTATTTACACGGGGGTGGGGTGCACAGTGGAGAGGCAGCAGGACCCCCCTTCCCAGCCATGAGGCACTGAGGAGAGGGGTAGTGCCCACCCGTGTCCCCGTGGGCACCCTGACCTGACGCCCCTCTGCCCCATGTGTCACCCCGAGCAGGGACACTGGGGTCCCCGTGAGTGGGGGGGGGAGGGCGGTGGCTATGCTGGGGGGCACCGGGGCTGGGGGGGGCAGAGGTAGCGAAGTGGGGAGCCCCAAGAGCTGGCAGGGAGGCGGGGGGCATGGGCAGGCTGGGGGGCACCTGGCAGCCCCTGGCACAGCGAGGGGGGGCAGCAGCACTGGATTGAGTGTGCCCACCCCTATGCTGAGCCTGGCACAGGTGGGCACAGGGCGGGCATCCCCCAGCACCTGCCGGGGGCCCTTGCGACACCTGGGGACACGGGGGGGACCCCACCTCACTGGCCCTTGGGGGTGTCGTCGTTGTCGTCTCCCTCGGGGCTGGCCTCGCGGGGCATGGGGTGGTGCTGGTGGCGGTCCCAGAGCTGGCGCAGGGCGGTGGTATCGGGCTCGCCGGCGCTGGTGGTGCTGTCGCGGAAGCTGGCGAGCGGCGGGCGCACCTTCACCCCCTTGGCCGTCAGCGAGCCCTCGATGGCCTTGCGCAGCTGTGGGCGCCCCAAATCCATGGGCAGGCAGCTCTGGGTGCTCCCCACCCCATGCCCCCCACCCCACCGCCCCCCCTCTCACCTCCTTGAGGGACACCATGCCCACCAGGCGCCCGATGCTGGTGACGTACGCGTGGTCCAGCCCCAGCAGCGAGAAGATGGTGTGGGTCTGCAGGAAGAGGGGGCTGAGTTAGGGGTCCGGGGGGGTCTGGAGGGAGACTGGGGGGGCATGGGCGCACCTTGTGCAGCGAAGTGTGCTCCACCAGCTGGAAGGGCGCGGGGTCGATCTTGGCGCTGCTGAAGTCCACCAGCTGGTCCAGCTGCTGCTCCTCCCACTCCAGGATCTGGGGGGGGGGGGGACACACACACACACGCCGTGGGGCAGGGTGAGGGGGCACAGCCCCCCAGGGTGCCAGCGAAGGCCCGCCACCCTCCCTGCACCCAGCCCTGTGGGGGCATTGCTCCCCCCCCTCCCCGTGCCTTGGCACCCCGTTGGGATCTCCTGGGTCCCCACGGGCAGGAGGGTCCTGCCTGCCCCTGCCCACCCCCTCACCTCCGCCGGCGTCATCTTGTCACCCAGATCCATCTCCTCCTGCGACAGAGGCGGGCGTGAGCGGCCTGGCAGGGCAGCAGGCAGCACGCCTGCACGCCGGCTGCAGGCAGGGTGCGGGCAAGGCATGGGCAGGGAGTGAGCAGGGCACGGGCAGGGCGCAGGGAGGGTGCAGGCAGCGTGGCAGCAGAGACGGGGGAGGGTGCAGGCAGCACATGCAGGCAGGGTGCAGGCAGCACGTGGGCAGGTTGCGGGCAGGTCACAGGCCAGGTAACACGATTGGCTGAGAGGACATAGGTCACACCACGATTGGCCAAGGTGGGACAAGCCAGGCTTGTGATTGGTGGAGAGAACACAGGCTGTGTCATGATTGGCTGAGCAAAGTGGGGCTGAGAGGCGCCAGGTCACGCTACGATTTGCCAAGAAGGTTTGGGATTGGGAGGACGCACATCATGATTGGCTGAGCAGAATCGGGACGGTCTGAGATTGGCTGCACAGACACAGGCCAAACATGATTGGCCAAGCAGAATCTTGCCAGGCCCCTGATTGGTTCAGAGAATCCATGCTGGGCTCCGATTGGCTGAGAGGAGCCGTGCCCAGCCTGCGATTGGCTGCAGCTTACCGTGATGGAAATGCGGACGTGTTTGGCCTTGCGATAGGCCGTGCCCTGGGCCTGGCACCACGCGGGGAGAGACAGCGGCGTTAGGGCATGGCGTGGTGGTGCCATGGGCAGGGACGGGCAGGGATGGGCAGGGACGGGCAGGGATGAGCAAGGAAGGGAAGGAACAGGCAGGGATGGGCAGGGATGAGCAAGGAAGGGAAGGAACAGGCAGGGATGGGCAGGGAAGGGACAAGTAGGGATGGGCAAGTAGGGACAAGTAGGGATGGTGGTGCCATGGGCAGGGATGGGCAGGGATGGGCAAGGAAGGGATGGGACAGGCAGGGATGGGCATGGATGAGCAGGGAAGGGAAGGGACAGGCAGGGATGAGAAGGGATGGGCAGGGAGGGGCAGGGATGGGAAAGGAGGGAAAGGGATGGGAAGGGACAGGCAGGGTTGAGCAGGAATGGAAAGGGATGGGACAAGAATGGGCAGGGGTGGGCAGGATGGGGCAGGGATGAGAAGGGATGGAAAGCGATGGGMAGGGATGGGCAGGACTGGGAAGGAGTGGGAAGGGATGGAAAGGGACAGGAGTGATGGGAAGGGATGGCAGTGGGTAGAAAGGCAGAGCCAGGCAGGGCCGGGCAGGGCCAGGCAGGGCCGGGCGCTCACCTCGGTGGGCTCTGCGGCAGTGTTGGCACAGAAGAGGCTCTTGAGGGCGATGCCGGTGTGGTCGGCGGTGTCGGCTGCGGGTGGGGAGGGGGTGTCAGCGGGGGAGTGCAGGCAGGGGCTGGGGGGCCGGGCGCAGACTCACCTGGGGGGGTCGTGGCCAGGTTGCTGGGCACCCGCTTCAGCGCCGGCTTCAGGGGCTTGCGGGGGGCGGCGCGGGCGGGGGTGCCCGAGGAGGCCTCCGTGCTGATCTGCAGGGGGACAGGGTGGTGGGGGCATGGCGGCGGGGGGCACCCTGGCTGGGCATCCCCCAAGGCGGCCGTCCCCCTCACCTGGAAGCGAATGCTGGCATCGGAGAGCCGGTGCCCATCCTCAGCCAGCGCCTTCTGCCGCAGGGCCTGGAGCCGGCGCTGGGGGCTGAGCTGGTGGCAGAGCAGGGCCCCCACCTGCGCCCGCTCGATGGAGCCCAGCAGGATCATGGACTCTGCCGGTGGCAGCAAGGGGCCGCGTTGGCTCCTGTCGCCCCCTTCGCCCTCACCCCCCTCCCTGCCATGCCGGCACGCCCCACGGCCGGGGTGGGTGCTGGCACAGGCCCCTGCCCGCGTCTCACCAGCTGACTCCACCAGCGGCAGGCTCTTCATCTTGGTGCTGTGCAGGACATGCTGCAGGTCCTGGTACTTGCAGTTGAGGGTGACGTAGCGGATGTCCCGCACCATGATGTCCTCCACCCGCACGTTGTATTTCCTGCCCGGGGTGGGTAACGGCAGCCTCGGAGTGATGCCACTCCCTCCCCTTGTGCCTGGTGAGGGGCTTGGGGACAGGGCAGGGGACACACACTCACTCGTGGTGGCCCCAGCCCAGCTCGGGGAGGTAGGGCAGCTTCTTGATGCGGATGATGCTGTCGTAGAGGGAGGGCTGGAGGCTCTGGGCCACGGCGTTGGCCAGGATGACGGCGATCATGACGGGCAGGATGTGCGAGATCTGCCCCGTCAGCTCAAAGACGATGACGGCCGTGGACACCGTGTGGGTGACGGCGCCCGACAGCGCGGCCGCCCCTGCGCCCGTCACCGGGAGACACGGGGGTGGCCATCAGTTGCTGACCACTGCGCTGGGTCCCCACCCCTGGGACATCCACCACAGCCCGAGCCCTTGGGACCTCCTGGGTCACCCCCAGTCCCTGGGGACAGCACCTTAGCCCTGGGGAACCCACTGGCTCTTTGGAGCATCTCCGAGCAGTGCCCACTGGGGTGTTCCTGTGCCAGCCCGGTGCTTACCCACCACGGCGTAGCCCCCTGGCACGATGCGGTAGGTGTTGCTGTTGGTGTGGATGCCGTCGGGGAACCAGGCTGCCATGCTCTCCCCCACCAGGCGCCCAAAGGCTGCCCCTGCCCGCAGAGAGGGGCTGGGAGCGGGCGCGGGGGCTGTCCTGGCACCCGACCCAGCCTTGCGCCCTCTCCTCTGCCCCAGCGCTGCCAGGGAAGGGGACACCCTGGGACACCCAGGGGCATGCCAGAGTGGGCTAGCAGGCGGCTCCCTCCTCCCGCCGTGCACGCGTGGGGTATGGGCTCTCACCGATGACGAAGACGGGCATGAAGGCTCCGCAGGGCACTGGGATGGTGGTGGCCAGGGCTGACATCCAGAACTGCACAGGGGACACAGGCACCCATTAGTTGTCCCCCCCAGCCCAGCCCTGCCTCCTGCCCCTGCTGTGCCCCACAGCCAGCTGCCATGGAGCAGCACATGGGCACAGCACTGTGCCATGGGGCCCCGCTCCTCCCAGGGCCACCACGCCAGCACCTCCCCAGTGGCACCTGGGGGCATCCAGCCAGCACCTCCCCAGTGGCACCTGGTGGCACCTGGCCAGGACCTCCCTGGGGGCACCCCACCAGCACCTCCCGCTAGCACCTTGGTGGCTCCTAGCCAAGTTGTCTTTGATGGCATGTTGGCAGCATCCAACTCTGGGAGCAGCCACCCAGTGCGTCCCGGTGCCACCTTGCTGGCAACAATCTGGCACCTCTCTAGTGGCATGCAGGAGCCCCTCTCCAGAGCCTCCTGGTAGCACCCCGGGGCTGGCAGGGGCAGGAGGCACCCACCTTCATGAGGATGAAGACGACGAGGGTGATGAAGACGTTGGAGCGGGGGTGGCGCCAGGCCTCCAGGATGCCCAAGTACTCGAATTCGTCGCTGAGCCCCTGCTTGGCCCACGTCTGGTTGTCAAAGAGTGTCACCAGGGTGTCCTTCTGGGTGAGCTGGCAAGGGGCAGGGGTCAGCCAGGGCTGGCAGTGGTCCCAGGGTGGGGCCACAGGTACGTTCCATGGCAGGTATGTCCCATAGGGTATGTCCCATGGCAGGTACCTGGCCGGCCATGAACTGTCCGAAGCCGGGTGGGAAGGTCAGCGTGGAGATGAGCAGCGTCACCAGGGCAGGGAAGAGCAGGCGCCTGGTGGGGTGGCACGGGATGGGGGGTGATGTCGGTGCAGCCCCAGCTCCGCCACCCCGGTGCCAGGGACCGCTGGGCACCTACTTCTTCATGAGGAAACGGTTGATGGTCTTCTGACGGCGCATGAACTGCACGATCTTGCGGTTGAGGTAAACGAAGAGCGCACCCCCGAAGCCGCTGGCGATCCTGGGCAGAGGCGGGGGGTGACCACCCTCATGTCCTGTGCTGGCACCACCACCACTGCCACCACCAGCACCACCAGCACCACCACTGCCATGCTGGGGCCATGGGACAGGCACCAGGGTGGCCGCACTCACCCGATGACGGCGAAGGCGGGCAGCTCCTGCAGGTCGAAGGGGAAGTCGAGGCGGAAGCGGGTCTTGAACAGTGCCGTGATTGTCTCTGGGGGGGGTAGCGGGGGTCAGCGGGGCCAGGTGGGGGGAGCCCTGTGCCCCCCACCCCGCTGGAGGTACCTTCGTCCTTGTTCCAGACGGCGAGGACACGGAAGATGAAGGCGCTGAAGGTGGCAGCGAAGAAGCCACGCCAGTAGTTGCGGACGGCGAAGAAGGTGGAGGTAACCTCGATGCTGAAGAGGACGCCTGGCACCGGGGGGAAGCACACGAGGGAGGCGGCGAAACCCAGGCAGGCCCCCGGCGCCTGGCATGCTTCCCGCCCTGAGCCCACGCTCGTGCACGGCCCATGGGGGTCTGGCCGGCCCCACGGACACGCTATGGGGCAGTTCATGGGCTTCCCTGGCAAAGCGCACGGCCAGTCCCCGGCTGGCGGCAGCGGGCACGGCGGAGCAGGAGTCGGCACGAGCAAGAGGGTAGCGCGGGGATGTGAGCAGAGACATGGCGGATGGCGCTGGGGGGGGGGGGGCGCACGCAGATGGACAGACGGACGGATGGGGCAGCGCAGCAGGCAGAGGGCAAGGAAAGAGTGGGGGGGGGGGGGGGGGCGCACGCAGATGGACAGACGGACGGATGGGGCAGCGCAGCAGGCAGAGGGCAAGGAAAGAGTTAGACACGTCACCAACCTACGGGCAGGGCTCAGCGGGGCCGGAGCGGGGAGCTCCCTGGAGCGCAGGGCGGCAGGGGAGAGGACGAGAGCAGACGTTACACCTCCGGGAGGACGGTGCCCGCTCCTCCCTTCCTCCTCCCCGCCGAGCGGCACTGCCCTCTCCCACGCCAGCCGTCCTGGGGGTCCTGCTCGCCTCACTGGGCGGACCCCGGTGCCCGGGTGGGATGTGCATGGGGGTTTGGGGGGCCCAGGGTGACCCTACCTCCGATGGGGGCAGCGAAGCAGCAGCCGACACCGACGGCGCAGGCGGCCGCCAGCATTTCGATGTTCCTCGCCTCGTTCTGCGGGCGAGCCGGGGGTGAGCGGGCACTGCCCCCCCCCCCCCGCACCAGGCGCTGCCAACCCTGCTGGGGGGCAGAGGCAGAGCCCCCCTGTGGCCAGCTCACCCCGCTCACCTCATAGATGCCCCCAAAGAGGGACAGAAAGCGGCTGAGCAGGGCTGCGCACATGCTGGCGATGTGGACAAAGGGACCCTGCGGGGACAGCAGGGGGGCTGAGGACAGTGCCCCCCCCGACCCCCTGCCTGCCCTACCCCGGGCACTGCCCTCACCTCCTTGCCCAGGGGCATGCCGCTGCCCAGGGCACACGTCAGCCCGATCACCTTGGCCACGAAGGTCTTGAGGGTGAGGTACTCCTTTAGCACGACGCCCCGCAGGATGGTCTTCATCTCGGGGATCCCCGAGCCTGGCACCATGGGGACAGCCCTGACCCACGGCCATGGGGGAGGGACATTGGGGAGGCCCCTGCTCCCATAGTTCTGGGGTGATCCCTGACGCTCTGCCATCCCCCACTGCCATAGGGAGACCCCAGAGACCTCTCCCCACAGTACAGTCTGCAGGAGCAGCCCCATGGCCATGTAGGGACACCCCAACCCATAGCCCTGTGGGGACCCCAGTGCCATAGCCCACAGGAGACCCTCTGAAGACCAGCCCATAGCCTTAGGAAGACCTCCAGGACCCTCAACCCCATAGCCCAGGAGGACATCCACCCTCTAGCTCCCATGAGATCCTCTGAAGACCAGCCCATAGCTCTTGGAAGACCCCCAGGACCCCCCACACCATAGCCCAGGAGGACACCCATGCAGCTCCCAACCCACAGCCCCAGAGAGGGGACATCCCRTCAGGGCACAGACAGCCCCCCCCAGTGCCCTACCCACAGCCTGGGGGGCAAGGATCTGGGTGAAGCCTGCTGAGAAGGTGATGAGCACGGTGGGGTAGGTAACCCAGGCCAGGTACTGCAGCAGCACGTTGGTGTCCAGGCCCCCATACATCCACTTCTGGGCTGTGGACACAGTCGGCGAGGCAGGTCATGGGTGGCAAGGGGCACGGAATGGTCCTGTGGCATGGCCACCCCCCGCCCCCCCCGGGGAGCCCACTGGTACCCACTCACCTTGGAGGCAGGTGGCGATGGCGAAGTCCATGGCCCAGCTGACCAGCGCCATGACCAGCCCCAGGAGGATGAGGAAGACCCAGTCCTCGCCCACCTTGGAGATGAGGAACCGCTGGCACTGCAAGGCGCAGACTGCGGGTACAAAGGTAGGCTCAGGGCTGGGCGCCCCGGGGATGGGCACACCGGGGCGGTGGGGCCAGGCTGGCGGGGACACGAGTGCTCACAACCGGTGGCACTGACCCAGCACCACCCAGTGCAGGAGCACCACTGTGCCCAGCCATCGCAGCCACACTGCAACCACCGGCAGGCAGGAAYGGTGGGCTCCGGCCGTGCACAGCCACACATGGTGCCGCTGGGCATGCACCTCCCACCAGCACAGCCCCCCTGGCACGGCCCCAGGCAGAGGGGCTGGGGCCCCCGGTCCCTGCGGTGTGCCCGGCTATTTTGGGCCATTGTGTCCCCGCTGCCCGGCGGGCAGGTGGCATTGTCTTCGGCGCCGGTGTCCCATGACAGCCAGAGAAACCCTACCCGCTGCCACTGTGGCAGGGTGGGCAGCCGTGCCCAGACCATGTGCTGCCATGGGGCTGTGCCCACTGGTGTCCCCCTCCATGTCCCCATCCCTGGTGACCCTTACCGCGGCAAGGGGCACAGCGGCCCTGGGTGTACTCCAGCAGCTCGGAGGGGCGGCGTGGCCGGGGGGTGCCCCCCTCCCCATGCCCCTGCTGCAGCCGCAGCCGGGCTGCCTCGTCCTTGGCAAAGGTGCCCAGGTCCTGCGTGTAGCGCCCATACATCTGRGGGAGAAGGAGTGGGTGGGAGCGTCAGCGGGGGCTGGCACCCCGGCTCCCGCGCCCAAGTGGGGAAACTGAGGCAGGGGAGCGGTGGGCACGCTGGCATGGCCTCCCAGCACTGGGGGGTACCAGGCGAGGGGGCAGGCGGCCRTGGCACCCCCCAGGGGAAGGGGCAGCAGTGCCTCCGGGGGTCCCCAGCTGCCCGCCGGGTTGTGGGAAGGGGCCAGGCAGATAAGGCGCGCGGGGATCGATGGCGATTGTTTTGCCCATGCGCCCAGTACAGGCAGCCAGCACCACCGGTACCAGTCCCCGGCCCTGCCCAGGTGCCCTGGGCACTGGGCTGGGCTGGCGGAGGGTGGGGAAGGGCCTCCGGCAATGGGAGCACGGCCAGCCTGGCCGGGAGACTCTCCAAGGGCTGGTATTGGGGTTGTGCTGGTGCTCTGTGGGTGCCTCCCCTTGGCATCAATAAAAGCAGGGCTGGGTTCCCCCCCGGGAGGCAGGCTTGGCAGGCCACATGTGACACGAGCTGGCCGGTCTCAGCCAGTGACAGGGAGGCAGGAGGGCGGTGGCGGGGGCAGGGCACAGCCCCAGTCCCAGGGGAAAGGGGGGCACAGCATCAGGCACAGGGCGGCCCCTGGGCTGTGAGGAGGGGATCTGGGGAGCGAGGGGGTGCAAGGGGCTCCATGCCCACGTGGGGGGCACCCCCTCCTCCTCAGGTGCCTCCTGCCTGGCCACGGCACATGGCCTGGCCCTGGCAGGGGGGGTGGCCCTGGCAGTGCCCCTCGTGCCAGCCAAGAGCTCTTTGTGCCCGTCCTCCCTGCYGAGCCGGGGGCATTTGTCCCGCGCTGGCGGGCACTGCCAAGGACTCGGTTGCTTGGTTTCCGCCTCGCTCCCCCCGGCATGACCTGAATGCCAAGCGCCAGAGGTTGGCCCAGCACAAAGGGAGGCTTCAGGGCTGCGGGGGCCCCTGCCAGGCTCCCACGTCGGGGCGACGTGAGCCCCATGCCGATGGTGTGCCCACCTGCCATGCCATGCCGGCGCAGCGCGTGGCTGCCCAGCCGGGGCGCAGCCGCCCTCCTCCCCAGCACGGCCCGTGCCAGCGCCTGGCAGAGGGGCAACGCCACGGGTGGGCACTGTGCTTGGCACGTGGGCAGCCCAGCCCCAGCTGCCGGCGGTGGTGCCCGCCCCGGAAGCCTGGGTCCCATTCACACACCCCCCGGCCTGCTGGCACGTGCCAGCTCCCTGTGAGGATGGCGTGAAGGTACATTTCTCACAGGGCATCGCTCTTGCCCAGGTCCCTTTGGCAGGGAGCAGAAAGCAGCCAGAGTGGCGCCGGGTGGATTCTCCACTGTCTAATACCTGGGTTGTGCTCGGCAGTGGGAGGGAGGGTGGGGAGGCAGGCAGGGAGTGGGGGGCACATTTAGTTCCGTTGCTGACCCCCCTCGGCACGGATTTCCCCCCAAACTCCTGCTCAGTACGGGCTCAGTGGCTCCTCGCCCTATGGAAATGTGCTGGGGGGAAGGCACAAGCCGGGTGGAGATGCCGGCATGGCCACTTTGGGGGTCGGATTCAGCATCAGCTGCCAGAGGAGGACCCTGGCCCCGCACGGGGCCCGGCGTTCAAAGGCTCCCTTCGGGCGAAGCTTGTTTCCTCTGGAAGACGAAACGGGCCGGCACCCCGAGGAGCGCTGTCCCCCTGCCAAGCGCCCGCCTCCTCCAGCCCCACTGCCGCCCCACAGCCAGCCCCGCCTGGGACCGGGGCACCCCCAGGCTGAGTGTCCCCCGAATCACCTCCTTGCCCGCCTCCTGGGGCCATGCCAGAGGCTGGCATGATGCCCCCCGGGGATCGGGGCACCCGGAGCGATGCCCAGTCCCAGGGGGTCCAGTCTGGTTGCAGAGGGTGGATGTTGCTCCCCCTCTGCCCCCTGTTTGCAACCAACCCCCGTGAAACAACGGGGATGCAAGGGAAGGGGCTGTGCTACCCCGCTGCCCCCTGCCGCCCTGCTGCCCTGTGGCATGGCCCTGCAAGCAGGGCATGGGACCCCGGGGGTGCCCTGTGCTGGGCAGCCCCAGCCGCCGTGCCCGCAGCCCTGGCATGGCCACAGGGCTGTGGTGAAGGCCAGTGGTGGGCTCTCTCCTTCCTCCTCCTCCTCCTCCTCCCGCTTGGGTTATTTTTCCACAAAGGCCTTTTGAAACACAAACAGCCCCGGGACTCCGGCCTCCGCCGCGAAGCAGCTGAACAATCACAGTGCCGGGCGGGCAGGGAGCGGGCACGGGGGGGGGGCCTGGCGTGGGGCACCCAGGGACACGGGCACGGGCCAAGGCTGCTATGTCTGTCCCGGGCTCCTGTGCTGCAGGCACCGGCCGTGCCGCAGTTCCCCGGGCCGTGCCAGCCCGTGGTGCCTGCTGTGCCCGGGCGATGCTGCACCTGGGGCAGGCGCTGGCATCGGGCACTGCCGTGTCCCTGTGTCACCCTGTCCCATAGCACCGAGCTTGCCTGGCAGCGGTGCCCACCTCCGCTCAGCAGAAGCCAGCCAACCTTCCCCCCAAAACTGTGATCCTGGGGGGGATATTTAAAGGCGGGGGGGGCGGGGGGGTCCCCCAGGCTGGCAGCGGGCAGGCAGAGGCTGGGGTGTGTGTGTCACGCTGCCCGTCTTATCCAGGCTCTAATCGCCCTGAGCGGCTCCGCAGTGAACAAGGGCAGTTTGTCAAGCTTAATCCCCCCCTCCAGGGGCTCTTTGCTCCCCGCCACAGCAGCCTGGCATGCGGATGGCACCGGGGCTGGTGCGCACCCCAGCACCCTTGGCACAGGCACCAGTGTGGGGTCCCCAGGGAGGGACACCATGGCCTGGGGAGACCTTTAGGGCTGGGCTGTGCCAGCCCCCAGTGGCACCATGGCCATAGCACCCCAGGACTGGTGAAATCTGGGGGGAGTAGGGACGTGGGGTGGGGATGGGGCTCTTTGGGCACGGCTGGGCACAGCCCTGCAGCCCGGCTGTGATGCCCTGGCTGTGGGCATGGGCAGCAAGAGCTGTCCCCAGGGCTGTCCCCAGGGCAGTTCGGCTCGGACCAGCCTGTGCCAGGCTCCGGCTGGATCCTGACCCTCCTGGCAGGTGCCGGCAGGAGCTGGTGGTGGCTTAGATGCACTGGGAAGGGCTGGGCACCCTTCCTGCCCGGCATGTGCCCAGGCAGCTCCCAAAAGCCAGGCATGAGGCTGTGGAACAGGAGCCCACACCCAGCCTCACCCACAAGCCCCAGGCAGTCTCATGAGCCTCACTGCAGCCCAGAGGCCATGGGGATGGGCGCCCTGGGGCACCCAGGGCACGGGTGCTACCCTGCCCAGAGGAAAGGAGGGCAAAGTCTGCCAGCACCGTGCAAGGCTGCCCCGATGCCAGCCCAGCGTGCCTCTCTCCTCCCGCGCTGCCCACAGGCTTCTCTGTCCTGCAGTGCCCAGCTGGGCTGGCCTCTCTGCCCACCCACCGTGGACACAGCACCGAGGGGGGCAGTCCGATGCTGGGGGGCGGGGGGAACAGGCACCCCCATGGCTCACATCAGACAGTGCCACGCACCCCTGCTCGTGCCCCCGGCTGCTCCCTGGCTCAGCCCTGCCGGGGAGGCACCACGGGGCTGATAAGATCGTGGAGACACCGGCACAGTCGGGGCTCCCATGGCCAGCCGGTGCGCCGCAGCCACCCGACAGCGATGGTGAAGGGGTGGCTTGGGGTGGGCACTGAGGGGGCCCCCCAGACAAGGGTTTTGGGTGCTTGGAAAGACATTGCGGAGGGTGCCTGGCGCAGCAGTGCCCTGACGCTGCCCTGTGCCCACGTGCTGGGTGGGCAAGCCTCAGCAGGGCTGGCTCCGCTTGCAGCAACCAGCTCAGGCTCTTGGCAAACTTGGGCAGCCGTGGGCATGGGTACCCTGCAGCGGCTCAGCCCCCCCTTCCCTGCCCACCTCCCTGGCCCTGCCTGTCTGAATGCCTTTGCCAGGGCAAAGTACCCGTTTGCTGAGCCGCCCCGGGCACCGTCCCAAGCGGAGGCCAGGGAAAAGCACCTTTGCCCTGGATGTCCAATGGCCGTGGGCAGCGGAGGGGCTGTGGGCACGGCAGGGAGTGAGGACACCCCCGGGACAGCCAGGCACCCGGGTGCCAGCATGGAGGCCTTGGAGGGGAGGGAGTCGTAAACATGGGGCTAAGGTTGCAGGCGGGGGAGATACGCTATCTTGGGGGCAGAAGGCTGGGGATGTGCAGCGCAGGGGGTGAAGGGTGCCCGGGCGGTGCCTCTGGGAGCCCCCACAGGGTGGGCATCACCCCCCAAGTGATGAGGGGTTTTGGGGGGGGGGATAAGGTGTGTGCAGAAGCCCTGCCCTGGGGGTGGGGGCTCAGTTGGGCTCCTCCACCGCCGGGGGGGCTGTGGGGTGGCACCCCTGCCCCAGTCCCTGCCCAGCCACAGCCCAGAGACGGCACCCCAAACCGGGCACCGCGGAGCTCATCGGCACTGCCACCCTGAGCAGGGCAGCACCCCCAAACTGCCCATCTCACCCCCGCGTGCCGCCGCACCCCGCCGCGCCCAGTGCCCCCCCGGTGCCCCCCGGTGCCCCCCGGTGCCCCCCCGGTGCCCGGTGCCGGCCGCACTCACCAGGGTCTGCTCATACTGCAGCGCCCGCTGCGCCTCGCTCTCGGAGGCCATGGTGCCGCCGCTGCCGCCGCTCCTGGCCGTGCCGGTGCCGGTGCCGGTGCCGGTGCCCGCGGCGGCGGCTCCTCCCGGGCCGTGCGGGGCGGGCCCGGGGCACTGCCCGGGGGAGGGACCGGCCGCGCTCCGCCTCCGCCGGCAGCGCCCGGCACCGGCAGCCAGCGCCGAGCACCCGGCGCCGGACAGGGGCAGGGGGTCCCCGGCCGGGGAGCGCTGCCCTACAGCGGGGTCCCTTCCACCCGTGGGCAGCCGGTGGGTGCAGGTGGGGGGTAAAAGCTGGCGTGGGGTGACCGCGGGTACAGCTCCCTGTGGGACGCGTTGCTCCATTTTCCCACGGGCACAAGGGGCTGGCGTGGGGCTGGCACTGCCACTGGTCCCTGCTTCCCCGTGGTTTCTCCCCGGTGGGATGTGGGCAGCAGGGCAGGAGCAGGGAGGACCGTGCTGGGGGCACCGCAGGCAGCCAGCCCCCAGGCTCATGGCCATGCCTGGCTGGGGGTTAGATTTGGGGGTCAGAGTGCCTGAGGTCTTGGCATTGAGGGCACAGGGGGACCCGTGGATGCCCACGGGTGGCAGGGCACCCCGGCACTGTGGGGGCTCACCAGAGATACCCCAAAGCTGGCAGGGAGCTTGTCCTTACCGTGGTGCCGCTCAGCATCCCAGGACTGCCAGCCCCAGGGAAGGAAGGTGGGCTCCGCTCTTCGCTGCCGAACCCGCTGGGCAGCAGTGGCTCAGCCCTCTCCAGAGGGGCACACGGGCAGAGCTTGGCACCGGCAATCCTCGGGCAAGGCGCTCCAGCATGGCAGGCTGGCTGCCGGGACCTCCGTCTCACTGCTGCCACGGGCTCAGGGGCAGCTGGGGCAGCTGGCAGGGCTGAGCTCGCCCTCCTCCCTGGGGCACCGCATGGCACCTTCGTGGCAAGAACTGGGTGCAGGGAAAGATGGAGCCGTGGCACTGCTGGGCTAGTGCTGTGGGACCGGGAATGGGCTAGTTCTCGCCGCCYGGGTGCCACCCTCCAGTTTGATGTTGGCACCCCCAAGGGTGGGTGATGATGGCTGGGCTGGGGGCTGGGATATGCCCTGCACCAGCCTGGGAGGGTTCATCGCCGGACACAAACTGGTTTGCGGCAGGGAGGTGATAAAATGGGCTGCCCACTCATTGTGTCCCTGGGCACGGAGCTCCTTCCTCACTCGTCAGCTCCTGGCACTGCCCCGTGGCAGCCGGGATGTTCATCCGGAGGGGCAGCCCCGTGCCAGGACACACGCTCTGCCCACTGCCGCCAGCGTGCTGGGCTGTGGGCCACCAGCACACTGCAAGGCCACCACRGGTGCTGCCACCTTGCTGGCACAGGCACCCACGTGGCCATGGGCATGCACGGGGCAGGACACCCAGCTCAGCACACAGGACTCTGTGCCAGTCCGGTATGCTCCAGTGCCATCCTCCTATTGCCCTACCACTACCCCAGTCTAGCCCAGTGTCACCTCTGGTGCAGTCCTAGTATAGGCTAACACTGTCCCACTATGGCACTGTTGTTGTACCSGTATGCCTCGGTGCTGTCCCAGTAGAGCCCAGTGTTACTTTCCCTACAGTCTGGCACTGTTCCAGTATAGCCCAGTATAGCTCTGGTGCTGTCTCAGTCATCCCAGTGTATCCCAGCACAGCGATGTCCCCAGAGGTGCCCCAGTCCCCCACATTGGGGACCAAAGGGCAGATAGCAGCACTGGAGCTCCCATGGTCCCCATGAGGCCTTAGTCCAGCGCAGCTATACTGGGGTGACTGGGGGAGCGCTGCCACAGAGCACGCGCCGTGGTCTGCCCTGGCACTGGCATGGGTGGCTGTGTGGCACGCCCAGCCCCAGGCGCTCGGCTTGCTGTGGGTGCTGCGGGCAGGCGCCTCCGTGGGCATCAGCTGGCTTGGGGCCCTGGGCTGGGCTCTTTGTGCCACCACGGAGGTGCGGGGGACAGAGCCCCGCTGTCCCTGCGCTAGTGGGCACCGTTGCCAGGCACTGCGTTGGCAGCCCCCGCCATGGGCACAGTTAGGGCTGGCATCGCGGCCCCGGCAACAGGCACTGGACCCTGCTCTGGTCCTGTCCCGTGCCACCCTACGAGCACCACCCTACAGCCCCACCAGGGGTGCCCCCAGCCTGGCACTGGCTCCCAGGCCCCATACCCCCCCCAAATACCCTCCCCAGCATATGCACCCCCAAACCCAGCAAGGCCAGGGCCTGCAAATCCCACCGGAGYCTGGCATGGGGTGCAGGGGCGCAGCCCTGCGCCTGCTGCTGCTAGGAAGAGGCAGGAAGCCGGGTGGGCAATATCTCTGGTTTTAATAAATACATTGGGACCCCCGTCCACRGGCACCATAAATTATGTGACGAGCCCAGCTGAGCCAGGGTGGGCGCAGCGAGACGGGGGCCGGAGGGATTTTACACTATGTACAAGGCAGGCACGATGCCCACTGCGCCCGCTGGCCAGGGGGGCTCGGAGGGGGAGGGCAGCGGGTGCCCTGGCCTCCGCCAGCCCGGCTGCTGCCCACTGGCACAAGCAGACAGGGCAGCCCTGGCATTGCGGCCGTGCTGAGACGGGGTGCCTAGGCTGGGCGCCTGGCTGCGCCCACCCTGCCGTGCTCCTCTGTGCCCCCGCCCTGCGCGGGGGCGATGGGCGGCAGGGACCCCCCCACGGCCGCCCGGCCTCGCTGCGCGCTTGCCCCGCTCCGGGCAGCGGTCACTGCTCAGCGGCTCCACGCTTCCGCCCTGGCATCATGGACCTTCTCCCGTGGATCCGGGGGGGCATCCGGGGCTGTGAGGGGTGGAAAGCAGGGCTGAGAGACAGGCATGGCGGGTGCCAGGAGGGCGCTTGGGTTGGTCCCAGCCCTGGCTCAGCACCCAAGGGGGCTGGGGAGGTGCAAGGGCCACCACGGGGTGTTTGGGGGAGCAGTGCCCATGTGCGAGCACCTGCACTCACCGCGGCACTTGGTGCAGCAGGGGTTGTCCCTCCTGGCGGGGCTGGCGCAGGTGGCCGGCGGGCACT
This sequence comes from Phoebastria nigripes, assembly GCA_035582835.1. Taxonomy (NCBI): domain Eukaryota; kingdom Metazoa; phylum Chordata; class Aves; order Procellariiformes; family Diomedeidae; genus Phoebastria; species Phoebastria nigripes. Next base: position 2,958,302 of record JAYKAV010002977.1, on the reverse strand, counting down.
CCTGGCGCTGGCAGTGCGTCTCCCCCGACTGCGGGGCAGAAAGAGGGGCTGAGCTGGTGGCTCCTTGGGGTGTGCTAGGTCCCTGGGCTGCTCAACCACCTGTCCCCAAAGCACTGGGGACTGGCATGGGGGCACCTCTCCTCCCCCCGGTGCTGCCCAAGGCCTGGCATACTCACCACACACCAGCACAGGATACACTTCATTTCTCCGAAGGGGGGCACAAATGGGTGCCAGCTCTCGTTGTTGAGGTACCAGCGGCGCCCGAAGCGGCACGCCCGCGGTCCGTCCGCCTGCATGGTGTCGGCCAGCTCGGGGACGCTCTTCTCCGGGGCTGCAGGAAAGGGCAGTGGGAGTGGGCATGCACACAGCAGGGGCACCCCGCAGCATCGCTGGCGGTGGCACGGGGAGGCGCAGGGGCCGTGCTGGGGGTGCTGGGAGAGCTGAGGGCAGGACGGAGGTGCAAGTACCTGGGCACTGCTTGCAGCAGTCGGAGGGGCTGGCGCGCACGGGGTTGGCACAGGTGAGCCGTGGGCACTGCACCTTCTCGCAGTGCACTTCACCCGTGGTGCCCTGCAGGGAGCGCGGGGGCTCACGAGGGGCATGGGGCAGTCGGTACAAGGCACGCACCCCCCTCCCTGGTTTGAGCCCCTGCTACAGTGCCTGGCAGCTCAGGGCAGCCACCCCGGGTGCCAGGGCAGCTCTGCTGCTGAACGAGGGTGGGGGTCTGCGGGGGGGACTAGGAGCCACACTCACCTTGCAGGTGCAAATGGCACATTTGATGAGGCCAAAGGGGGGCACGACGGGGTGCCAGCGGGTGCCAGAGCCTCGCCATGTCTTGTCCCCATCGAAGTAGCAGCCTGGGAGAGGAGGAGGAGGTGGGCACAGCCCCCACAGGGGGAGTGGGGGTGCTGAGGAGGCCAGGGGGGTAGAGCTGCCCCCTCAGCCTGTGCCCGCTGGGACTCACCCTCACTACTGTCCCGTGCCCGCTCCAGCTTCAGCTCCTCCTGCCCCATCTTCTTCTCTGCAAGGAAGAGGGAGGCCATGAGGGGGTGCAGAGGCTCAGAGAGGGACCCCCCACCTTGTACCCATGGGGAACTCCCCTGCTCCCCCAGCTCCCCACCCAGGACCCCCCCAGCTCCCAGGTACCTTCGCAGATGGGGCAGCACAGCTCCTCAGGGTGCACCTGGTGGGTACAGTTGAGGGGCTGGCACAGGATGGGGTCACAGATCACCGTGCGCTTCTGGGGGCAGCAGGTACGGGGTTCGTTACAGGGGGGCACCGCTGATGGGTGCTGCCCCCCAGCTTGCCCTTGCCGCCCCAGCCCGTACCTGGCAGCTGCAGATGGAGCACTTCTTGTCATAGTCTGGTGCCCAGCGGGTGCCATGCGCCCGGTGCTGCCCCTCAAAGAAGCAGGAATTGGGGTCCTTCTTCAGCTGCTCCAGGTCCCTGGTCTTGGTGCCCTCAGAGAGCTCRGCCTCCCCCGGGGCCAGGCGGGTCCCTCCTGCATGGCACCGGTTGGGGATGTGCACCTGGATGGGGGCACGGAGCAGGAGGGTTGGCACTGCCGGGGGACCCTGCTTCCCTTGCTGACGCCCGGCTGCCCGCCATGGTCAGGGCTGGTGGAGGAAGCACCCGCAACCACAGTACACACCACACCGGGCTGCCAGGACCGTGCCACGGTGTGCCCCCCATCCTGTCCCCTTCCCACCCTGCTCTGGGCAGTGTCACCTGGTTGGAGACCCTGGGCAGTGGTGGGGATGGGTAGGGGTGCCCTGCCCAGGTGGGGACCTACCCGTCCCCGCATCTCCCCATGGGGGTGGGCTTTGGTGCTGACTTGCAGGAAAGCAGTGCCCTGGGCCAGGTGCTGCAGCAGGTCGGCATCCAGGTCCTTCACCACCCCCTGAGCCTGCCGGGGCGAGAGGGGCACCGGAAGGAGCATGAGGACTGGCCCAGTGCCCGCTGTGGGGTGCCCTGACCGCGTGCCTGCCTCACCTCAGTGCTGTAGAAACCCTTGAGCAGGCGCTTGTGCTGATGGGGACGGGCGCCCATCTCGCCCAGCTCAGCCACCCCATGGAGGTGGGCGCTGACGGTGCCGTCGGCCGGGCGGCCCAGCCCCGCCACCGAGATCTCGTAGTGCAGGTGGCAGTGCTCGTCCAGCGAGAGCCAGGCGTGCCCCCCGGCGCCGCTGCCCACTGGGGGGGACACCAGCTGCCCCGCCAGCGCCACGGGCATCTCTGTGCACAGACAGGGGCCGTGGGAGGTGGCGGGCAGGGGGGCTGCCCCACCGCCCCTGCCGCCACCCCTGGTGCCCCCCGGGTACCTGTGTAGCGGGCGAGCAGCCCACTGTAGGGCAGGGAGATGACCTGGCCCCGCAGCTCGCCCTCTGCCCAGTCCTTGGTGGCCACATTRAGGAAGAGCTCATTCTGCAGCAGCATGTGGGCATCGCGGGCGCTGGGGCTCTGCCAGGCGCCCTGGGCCTGCCGCCGGCAGGAGACCACATGGGTTGGGATGGGGACTCACCCAAGGTCCCCGTGCCATCCCCCCCAGTGCCACCCAGCACTCACCAGCCCATCCTTGTAGCTGGGCATCATGTCGAACAGGACGTTCCTCTTGCTCTTCCGCCGGGGTTTGGTCTCCAGCGTGATGCCCACCACCTCACTGGCGGTGCCCACCACCTGCACCTGCGGGAAGGGTGCCGAGGGGCAGCGCCGGGGAGGGAGACACCCCTGGGACTCCCAGGAGGGAGATGGGTGCCCCCCGCTTACCTGGTACTCCAGGGTGCCATTCTCATGAAGYGCCAGCTTGGCCGAACCCACAGCCCCCGTCTTGGTCGGCAGCAAGGCGTCTGCTCCGCACAGCACGCTTTGGATGGCTTCAGCCCAGGGAGAGAGGCACRGCGGGGTGTGAGGTTGGCATGGGGGGGCACGGCCACCCCCCCTGAGCCCCGGGGTGCCCGCCCCGTGCTCACTGTCACAGCTGCGGCGGGTGGTGATGGTGCCCGCCAGCTGGCGTGCGTGCCGGCCCTCCGTCTCGGCCACGATGCGGAGCTGCCCCTGCACCAGCCACTGCAGCTCGCGGGCAGACAGCTCGCTCAGCACCTCCGCAAAGTCGGGGTCCTGCCGGGGGGGGGCACGGTGCCACAGCTCAGCCCTGGCATGGCAGGCACCACAGCTGCCGGGGCACGTGGGGGAGCAGATGGCTTTACCTCCACAGTGATGTTGGCGCGGACCTCCCGCAGCATCTGGCCCTGGTGCAGGATGCGGACCCGCAGCGGGACCCATGGGGATTCTGGCCATGGCAGACGGGGTTGGACCCGCTGGACCGGGGGCCTGCGACCACTGTCCCTCTGACCCCCAAACCCACCCCTCTGCGCCCACCGCCCCCAAACCCCTGCACCTGATCCCCCACTTTCTTGTCAGCTGCCTGTCCTGTCCTGCACGCCTGGACCCTTGCACACACCGTGACCCCCACCGTTCCCCCCTGCACCCCCCAAATCCTCGCACAACCCACATCCCAAACCCATCCTTCTGCACACCGACCCCCACACCCCTTACACCCTCCAGCACCCCCTGGCCCCACACCCCCCCACCCATGCACACCCCAAATCATGCAACAACCCCTCTGCACACCTCAACCCCCCACGCCATGCACAGCCCCTATACCCACCCTGAGCCCTACACCCAGCCCATGCACCCACCCTGACCCCATAGATACTGACCCACACATCCCAAGCCACATACATGCCATGCAACYCCCCCCCAGCTCTATGCAGCCCCCCTGGGCAGTGCCAGGCCCTGTGGGGTGTCCATGCCCGCCCTCACCCTCGGCACCAGGCTCCAGCAGCCCCCGGGCCATGAGGATGAAGTGCAGGTTGTTCTCGGTGTCGCTCAGCGTCAGCATGGCCATGCCCCCAGCGCCCAGGTGCGTGGGGTCCGACGAGGTCAGGATGGCACCGAATGTCTCTGTGCGGGGAGAAGGGGCATGAGGGGCATCCCGGTGGGCACCCACTGGGTGGGCACATGGGAGTCAGACTTACCTGCAAAGAGCACCCGGTGCTTGAGAATGTGCCCATGGACCTCTCCGGAGGGCTGTGCCCGGGTGACAAGGGACACGCGGAGCTGCTCCCCCCGCAGCAGCTGGACGTTGGCCTTGGACACCGTCCTCCACATCCCGCAGAGCTGTGGGCGAGGGCAGGGCTGGGCAGGGGCCGGGGGGCACCGCACACCCGGGCAGGGGGAGGAAGGGGTGCTGTGCCCCACTGCCCTCCTAGCCCCTCTCACCATGCCATCCTCGGCGGCAGCGCTCTTCTGCACGGGGTGTTCGAACAGCACGTTGCCCTCGGGGTCACTGAAACGCACCCGGCTCGGCCGCCCCAGCCTGCGGGCAGCCAGGGGGTGAGCAACGACCACCTGCCCAGCCCCCCCTCCCTTGGCACCACCCTCACTCAGCACCAGACGCAGGGGTGCATTGGGGAGGGCACACGGGGGTTGCCCAGCAATTTGGGGTGGGCAAGAGAAGGATGACATCCCCCCGGGGTGCCAAGTGCCACGCTCTGCCCGCCCATGCCTGGGCTGGCCCAACGCTGCCGTCCCGCCGGGTGCCAGCTTGGCACAGGTCCCCTGGGCTCCCCTGCCCCGGAGTGGTGCCAAACTGGCACCGAGCAGGAGGGGGGTCCCCGCTGGGAAAGGCGGCAGGGCAGGACCTGCCGGGAGCCGAGTGCTCAGGCCTGGCTGTAAATTAGGAGCATTTTCGGCTCCGTTTGGCTCCCCCGGTCGGAGCTGGAAATTAGTCACCACTTTACTATGCAAAGGGGCCTGGAAGCGAGGAAGAGCAGAAGAAACTGGAGCGGGAAGGAGGGAGGGAGAGGAGAGGCTCCGCCGCCTGCAGGCATCCGGGGAGGGCACGGCGAGGATGGGGGACCCTGGCAGCAGTGCCCCGGCGGTGCCCGCCGGCAAAGCCCGCGGGGCAGCACGGCGCCTCTGCCCCACTGCGCCCACATCCTCCGCGGAGCCCTGGAGCCGTTCCTGTTTGTTCCCGCTCCAGACCTGCAGGCAAAGGGGTGAGGCCGGGCCGGCGCCATGGGTGTGCCGAAATCCCGGCTGCTTGCCCGGGCTGGACCCCCAGCACATCACCCCCCTCCCCAAATCTCTCGCCCTGTCAATGCAAGGCTGTGGCATCGTGGGGGAAGTCGGAAGGGAAACTGAGGCACAGTTTTGCATTTTTTGCAGGGGGGTGCCCGCTGTACCAACCAGGGCAGGGGGCAGGACTCACCGCTCATAGCTGATGGAGAAGAGCAGGTAGGAGCGCAGCAGGGTGAAGCGAGCCTTGGCCACCGCGCTGGATGTGGGGTGCCACGGCTCTGGGCCGCTTGTCAGCAAGGCCACGAACTCTGAGGAGGGGATGCCGATGACAGTGGGGAGCGCGGGGGGGTGCCCCGCACCACTGCTGCCCGCGCGGGTGGGCAGCTCACCTGTGCGGGCATCGTCACGGGCCAGTCCCTCAGAGCTGAGGTAGGAGCGGTCGTTGTAGGGCTTGTCCAGGTCATCCTCCTTGTCCTGGAAGTACTCGAAGGTGTCAAACGGGGGCGCAGGGCTCTTCTCCGGSGGGCCTGGCAAGGCTGGCATGGGGTGGGCACAGGGGGAGACCATTGCACCAGGCTGCTTGCGCCCAAGAGCTCGGGGTGGGAGGCAACAATGAATCCCCCTTCCCAAGACAGACCGAGATGTGCCCTGTGAATCACCATGGGGCTCTGCGCTGGGGTGCGGGGGGCGTGCTGGGCGCAGGCAGATGGACAGGCAGGGTGTTTAGCCCTGTGCACCCTCTCTGCACCCCTCCCAGGGTGGTTTGCAGATGGCTGTGCCCATCAGGGCTTCCCCCTGCCCAGCACCTCGTGGGCACCCCAAGGGCACTGGCAACCTCCATAACAAAGCGAGCAGCCCTTTTTGGGGGTGTGTGCGCAGTGCCCCCTTTCCCATGCCCACGGGGGACCCTGTGGGTGCGGGGGGGCTCCCCGCAGGGAGGCACCCACTGGCCTCACCTTTGGGGCAGGTGTGGCAGCAGTGCCCGGGCAGCAGCGTGGCCCGGGGGCAGGCAGGCACAGGACAGTCCTGCTTCATGTTCTTGCAGTTCACTTTCCCCGCTGGCTTCCCCCGGCGGTTCCTCTGCTGCAGGGGCGGGGGGGGAAGAGCCCGGGAGAGCCGTGGCAAGGTGTGCCAAGCCGTGCCAAGGTGTGCCCCCCCGGCACAGCCTGGCTCCCCCCATCCTGGYCCATCTGGAGCCCCCCAGGCAGCCCGGACACCTTGTGCAGCCCCCAGCTGCCTGTACGGCAGCCAAGTCCGGGCCCCCTCCCCACGGCCCCCAGCCCCCTGCCCAGCTGCGCGCGGCCCCGCCAGCCCCAGCCTCGGGGGGCTGCTCGGAGGGAGGGAGGGGGCCGGGGGCCATCCCCGAGGAGGAGGAGGAGGAGGAATGAAGCCTGATCCTTTAAACCCCCCTTCTCCTCCCCACTGCCGCAGCGGGGGGGGACATCCAGGTGTCCGGCTGGCTGGAGGGATCTCCGCTCCCCCTTTCCATAGGGGGGGGGTGTACTGAATGAAGGGGTCGACCTCCCCCCCTGCCAGCCCCCTCCCCAGCAGGGCCGGATCCTGGGGGATCTGCCGGGCGAAGGGGGGTCCCGGGGCGGGGGGGTGCGGGGGCACTCACCGGCTCGCAGTGGCAGATAACGCAGCGCATGACCCCGAAGGGCTCCCCCAGGTCCGGGTGCCACGTCTCCTCCAGGGCATAGAAGTGCCCCCCGAAGGCGCAGCCTGCGGAGACCCCCCCACCC
>JAYKAV010002977.1:2937947-2950651 GCA_035582835.1 Phoebastria nigripes | reverse complement strand
TTGCCCCCCCCCGTCCCCCGGGCATGGGGTACCCCCGGGTGTAGAGCATCCCCACTGACATGCCAATGCCAGGGCATGGGGTACCTGAGGGATGCCTTCATCCACATACCCTCCCTCAGGGCACGGGGCACCCCCAGGGGCTGGGCATCTTGGGGACACCCCCCCCCCCAATCCACACAACACCCACCAGGACACAGGGCACTGTGGAGACACCAGCACCACCATCCACACCCCTTCCACAGAGCTTGGGATCTTCCTGGGCACTGGACATCCTGGGTATGCCCCCATCCACATGCCCCCCCAGGACATGAGCCCCCCGGGAGTCCCCCATCCACATCAGCCCCCTTGGGAATAAGACATTTGTGGGGCACCCCCATTCAAATGCCCCCCTCCTCAATCCATGTACTATCCCCTGGCATGGGGCATCTCCTGGGCACAGGGCATCCTGGGGGCTCCCCATCCACACAGCCCACCTTCAGGCATGAGCCCTYCCAGGGCTCATTGGGTCCCCCCAGGCATGGGACATCCTGGGGACTCCTCCATCCACTCAGCCCCCTCCCAGGCCGCTTGGCACCCCAGGACACAGGGCACTGCAGGGCACCATCCATCCATGCAGTCCCCTGTGGCGCATTGGCCCCCTGCAGACCTCTCCCCCGCAGTCAGCCCCTCCCCAGGACATACAGATCCTCCATCCACTCAGCACCCCTGAGCACGGGCCCCCAAAGCATGCCCCCCCCCCCCAAAATCCACACTGCACTCTGCAAAGCCACACACACCCCACAACTTGTGCCCTCGACATCGCCACATCCCTCCTGCTGCTGCCCACCCTGGGCAGAGGAAGGCTCCAGGGCGGGACCCCGGGCTCTTGCCCACCAGGGACAGTGGCTGCGAGGGGACAGGAGCCTGGATGCCTGGGTTCCCTTGCCCAGGGAAGGGAGGGGGCAGCTGTGGAGGAGGCTGAGAGAGCAGCACCCAGCACCGGTCCCGCTCTTCACCCACATATGCCCAGGCTGGCGAGGGTGGCGGCGGTGGGCACTGAGCAGACACCATGGAAAAGCCTGGGGAGAGCATCGTCCAGCTGGGGAAACTGAGGCACACACTGCAGGGAGGGGGCGCCGGTGGAGGGGGGGCAGTGTGTGCCACCCATGTCCCTGCCTTGCCACCCCCATCGAGGGTGGCAGGGAGGGGTGGCGGGTGGCGGGTGCGTGGCGGGCGCCCGGGGAGGGGAAGGCGGGTGGGGAGGGGAGGAGGGGGAAGCACGGGGCTGCCAAAATCAACTCCGGGCGGTACAAACACCCGGCCAGCTGCGCGGTGTAGCTAGGGAAACACGGCACAGCTGGAGCACAACAGGCCCCTGCCTCCCCAGAAGGCTCCTCCTGGGCCTCCCCACGGCCCAGCGAGCAGCTGGGGGGGCTGCAGCCCACYGCCCCATGCCCCCGATGCCAGCCCACATGGGGTTGCCCATCCCCAGCTCTCCCGCAGCTGCCCCATCCCATTCCCTGCCCTGGTTTGGCACATGTCCCCATGCAGCGGGCACCTCTCCTGGGGAGGGCAGTGGGTGCGGGGGCTTGGCTGTGCTGGGGACCTGCCCCGTGGCAGGAGCTGGCGCTGGCACGAGGCAGTGAGGAGCAGCCGGGCTTCCCCCGGCGGGACGGCCCGCTGGCATCGCCAGGGCTGGGACACCGCCAGGGCCCTGGGCATCCCCTGGGCACAGCCGTGCCCGACGCTCTGCTGCTTGCAAGCACTTTCTGCAGGTGGGGACCATGCCCGGCAGCATGGCACCCCCTGGCCCCATGCCCTCCCTGCTGTCCCCGGTGGTGCCACTGACCTGTCCCCTCTCCTCTCTCCCGGTGTCCCTGCTGGCCTGGGATCCAGCAGCGYGGCAGGCAGGGGAGGGCTGGGGTCTGCGTGGCCGTGCCAGCGTTGCCGTGCAGTGCCCGCTGCAGCGCGGCAGCAGCCCTGGGGGACGGCGGGACGCGAGCGGGGCCGAGCAGGGAGGAGGCGGGCGATGGCTCCCGGCCGCCCCGCTGGTGCCAGGAATCCAGCGCTGGCTCCGCGCACCCAGAGCTCGTCACAGTCTCCTGGCTCAGCTGCGGGATGCGGGGAAGTAGCGGGGGAAGCTCTCTCCCCTTTCCCAGGGAAAGGAAGGAGAGACGGGGAACCTGCCTGGCCGCGGCCCTCGGCATGGGGGAAACTGAGGCACGGGGTGGCAGCGTGAAGGAGAGGGGGGCTGCAAGGGTGTCCTGGCACTGTCAGGCTGGGACCAGGGTGGTACGCTGGCACAGGGCCTGGCAGGGCAGGAGGGTGCCAGGCATCCCTGCCCGGGGAGGGGGCATCACCACTGCAGTGGGGGCATGYGGGCAGGGAGGAAACAGATGCCCCCGCCGTGCCTGGGCATCCCTCATCCACAGCTCTGGCTGCCCCTGGAAATGCCAAGGGGTGCCCCCAGGCGAGGGGCAGAGGGTGGCTTGCCAGAGCCTCGGGGGTCCCTGTGCTGGTGGGGAGGGGGTGGCGCCGGCCAGGGGCAGCGTTGGGAAAGGGTCCCGGTCCCGCCAGCTGCTTCCCAGCGCCCGCGCATGTGTGCCGGCAGCGCCCTGCACAAAGGCGGCTCTGAGGATCTCCGGAGCCGGGCCTGGCGCCGGCACAGCCCCAACGGGGCCGCCGGCTGCGGGCAGCTGGAGCCGCACGGGGATGGAGCCGGCCGGCCGCGGGCAGCCCTGGCCACCCCGCCTGGCACCCGCACCCCTCCAGCACCGCTAACCGGAGCGGGCGCCTGGCTCGCCCCCGGGTGGGGAGGCGGTGGCCCCGTGGGGTGCCGTCCCGGCACAGCATGGGTGGGACGCCCCGACGGCGCCCTCCAAAAGAGCCCGCAGCGCCGACGGGGCTTCGTGGGCACGTGCCCTGCCCAGTGGCAAGGGTCCCGCGGAGGGTCCTGGCGGGCCGCGGTGCCGGGGCCGTGCCGTGCCTGGCATGGGGGCGTCGTGGCGGGCCCTCGCCAGCACTCCTGCCCCACGCAGCTCCCTATTGTCTGGCCTCATTAGCCACTGCCTGCTCGCGGCTTTGAACATGAGCCGGGCTCGGGGCGGCAGGAAGGAGCCTCTGCTCCCCGGGGATGGGGTCGAGGCGAAACCGCACGCCCCGGCCCCGCCTTCCCACAGCCTCCCACTGCCTCCCGGGCACCCTGACACCCCTTCCTCKCCCCCGTGCCAGGCGTGAGCCTGGAGCCAGGAAGGCTCAGGGGGCACCCCCTCTTTCCAAAAAGAGCCCCCCTCGACCAACCCGCCCCAGTGCGGGGTGCGGAGAGCTGTCGGCCTCCCCAAAGCTTTGTGCTGAGCGCGGCTTGCCCCGTGACTAATCCCCCCGGCCTCGCACACACGCGGCGGGGCGGGGGGGGCTGTCGTAATGGGTGGAAATATCTCATAATTCACGTTGTACACGGGGATTACAGCCATTCCGGCAATATTTGCACAACTGGTAGGCGGCTTGCAGGGCTGGGCCGCCCCAGACGAAGGCCAGGGGGGTCTGGGGATGGAGGGGGTTTTGGGGGTGGCAGGTACAGGGAGGGGGATGCAGCCTGGGGGGGTGATGGAGGGGGGGGAAAGTGCCTGTTTTCCGTCTGCGAACACATGGAGTTTATTACGGAGGGTGCATTGCCGGCATGGCAGGGATGGCTGGGGCTCTCGCCTTCGTCCCAGCCTGCTGCGGCGGGCATGGCTCAGGGAACAGGATGGAGACCCCAGAGCAGCCTCGCCTGCCAGGCCAAGCAGATCCCGGCCGTGCCCCGGGGCACCATGCCCACTCCCAGCGCCCTGTCAACTCCATAGAGCTCCCTGCTTATAGGTGCACCCAAAGGTGCTGCTGTCCCCCTGGCCCCAAATGTCCCCTCCCCAAGGGCCTTGCGGGGCAACCCCAGCAGGAGGAAAGTGGGGGGTGTGCAGGGCACGGGGGGGCCGTGTTTGGCATGGGGATTAGCAAGCTCCCAGAGCGATGGTGGTCTCCCCCCTCCCCACCGGACATGCAGGCAAATATTTGTGCCCAGACTTCGCAGGACAGCGAGAAGGAATTTCATTCTTGCGCCCACCTGCGGCTCGGCCGCCTGGCATTAACCCCTTCGCCGCCCTGCGGGATGGAGGGAGAGGGGTGAGGTGCCCTCCTGGCACTCCCCCGTGCCCCCCATCGGGGTGGGGAGCTCAGCCGAGGAGCCCCCCACAAGAAGGGGGCATGGCGGGATCACCCTGAATGCCAGTGGGGCCACTGGCACAAGGTGCCCTGGCGCAAGGCAGCAGCTGGAGGGTTTGCCATGGGCATCCTCCAGGCAGCACTGGGGGCTTTGTGCCAGGGTGCCGGGCAGCGTGTGGCCTGCCGGGAATTGTGAAAGGTGGGGGAAACCCTGCCGGCCTTCACCCCCGAGCTGTGGCATCCCCCGCCAAGGCACCCCTTTGCCCAGCAGCACCGTGGTGCCTTGCCAGGGAGTGGAGCAGGGTGCGGAGGGCATGGGGAGCTGGATTTGCCCACGGATGTTTATTGGTAATTTGCAAATGTAAAAAAAAGGCCCGGAGGGGGCAGGGGGCACCCGGCTCCTGGGGGCTGCCCGTGCTCAGGGAGGGGGCCAGCCCGGGTAAAGGGTCCCCCGCTGCCTGGCACCCCCAGAGCCCTGCTGTGCTCCTTTCCCTGGCCCCGGGGCCAGCTGGGCCCTGAGCAAACGGGGCTGTTTGCTCACGCCAGGATTAGCCGCGCTCTTTGTTCCTTTGACTTTCTCCTCCCTTTATGCCGGACCCTTTTATGGGGGCTTCAAAGAGGGCTGGGACCCCCCTCCCATTCCCTGGAAGCCCAGGTTTGCTTCCCGTGCCCCCCCCGCCTTGTGCCGACATCCCAGGGGTGACCACCGGGCACATCTGGGTGGCCTGTGGGGACAGCAGCTGTGCCACCCACCCGTGGTCACCCCCCTGGCCCCCCCGTCGCCTGGCACCTCCGGCTGCCCTTGGCACCTTGGCGAAGTGGGTGCGAACGGCTGCCCCCCGCAGCGGGATTCCCGACACTTTGCACCCTGTAAGGAGAGGTGGGAAACTTGGCACTGGGATCCGGCCAGCTGTGCAGCCCCGCAGCCCCCGCCTGGCTTCCTGCCCCCTGCCAGAGCCCTGCCTGCCTCGGCCGCAGCCCCCATGCCTCTCTGTGGTCCCTGAGCCCCACTCGCTGCCCCACTCCCCCTCCCTCCAGGGCACGCAGCATCCCTGGATTTGGGCTGGGGGAAATGTGGTGGGCCAGCAGCAGGGACTCCCTCCTCCCCACATTCCCCTCTGCCCCCCTGGCATGGGCAGCAAATGCTGGCATTGTCCTTTCCAGCAGAAGAATACCAGGCTGCCCACGGGCACGGGCTCCTGCTGCCCACCAGCTTCTGGCACGGCCGAAAAGGAGCATTTTGGAGCAAAGGGACTATTTTAGGCAACTTGGGGTGCTCTGGTGCCCACTGGGGTCCAGCAGGCACCTTTCTGAGTACCAGCCACCCTCAAGTTTCCCCCGATGGGTTCATTTGCCTAATTATGAGGGCAAGCAGGGAGCGCATGGCACCGCAGTTCTCCAGCCCAGCATCGTGAAGGGTTTTGCACCTAGGGAGGGACGGGGACCCAGGCACACTGGGGGCTGGCACGGGGCCGGTGGCGGAAGCAGGGCCAGCGCTGGCAGAAGGGCTGAGGGTGCCAGCGGGGCGCATTTGCAACTTGTCACGTCCGCAGAGACGGGGCACGGCCGTGCAGGGGAAGCCTGGAGGTGTTTGACCCCAGTGCTCGCAGCTCCCGCTGCCACCAGCTGTGCCACAGGCAAGTTGCGCTGCCAGCCTTGTCCCCGGAGCCACAGCACCCACCGGACCCCCTGTCCAGGCACCCTGTGACCTGCAAGGTGGGCTGCCAGGGGCCAAGCAGGGCGCGGGGCAGGCGGAGCAGGGCTGAGGTGTTTACTCTGCCTGTTGTCACCCGGCCAGGCGCTGCCGGGAACCGCCGGCCACAGGGACAGGGGTGGGAGCGTGTGAGAGCAGGGGTGTGAGAAGGAAACGCGTGGGCTGCGGGGAGACTGGGGGCRAGAGGATGTGGGCTGGGGGGGGGTCCCCCCCAAAGGGAAGCATGTGAGGGGCTGCCCTGCCCCAGGGGTTATCAGAGCRTGCACCCCGACGCACGCCGCAGGAAGTGCGCATGTGCACACGTAGGTCTAAGGGTGCCCGTGGGGGGTGTGTACACGTGTGCCATACGGACACACACGTGCATGTATACACGGGTATGGGTGTGTGCACACCTGCCCCCCCCCCGCCCCCAGCAGGCCAGAGTGCCCCGGCGGGGCTGGGTCATGGCAGTGCCAGGGCCTGGCACTGGGCAGACCCCCGGTGTGTCTCCAACCCAGGGAGGGGGTGTCCATGGGTGCTTCACCTGGCCCCCGCAACCAGTACCCCCGGTGAAACAGTCCCAGGGGCCGCATGGCAGCCAGGCCCCCGTGCTCCATCACCCTCCCCAGCTCAGAGGGGTCCCTGCGCACTGCAGCCCCACCAGGGATCTCCAGCTCCCTGAGTTGTCTCTGGGTGATGGATGCAGGGGTCGGAGCCCACCTCTGGGCAAGGTCACCAGGGTTGCGGTCCACCTCTGGGAGAGGGTAACTGTGCTTGGGTTCCACCTCTGGGTGAAGGTGACCAGGGATGAGGTCTACCTCTGGGTGAGGGTCACCGGGGTCGGAGCCCACCTCTCGGTGAGGATTTTTGGTGGCCTTCATGCCTGGCTGCCACAGCTGGGAACAGGACCCTGTCAGGACTTATGGTCCCAGGGCCACCCAGCGCAGGGTCACTGATGCCATCCCTTCTGCAGGTACCAGGGCCACCTTCACCCCCTGGACAGGCACAGCCAAGGCGCTGACCACTGAGGTCCCCGGCAGCCGAGCGCTCAGGCCAGGGGGCAGGTGAGCAGCCCCGGAGGGTGCCTGGGGACGCCCTTCCCGCGCCCCGAGCCAAGGGAGGAAGCGGCCGGAGGCAGGAAGCCGTCCCCCGGGCCCGGGGCCCCTGCTGCGATTTTGCTTGAAGGTCAGCGGCGACACAACAGGAAATCGCGCTGCCTCGGCTGGGCGGCCGGGCCGGAGCCAGAGAGCCGCGCCGTGCTGCCCCGGGGGTGCTCCTGGCCCCCAGCCCTCTGTCCTGGCTGGGCGGCTCGCGGGGAGCCCGCACCACCGCCRCTCTCCATGGAAGGGGGACGGGAGCTGGGGAGCAGCCGCTGGCCGCGGGGTGGAAGATGCAGGGCCCCCAGCTGAGCATGGAGCTGAACAGTGAGTGCGCGGCTGAAAGGGGGGACGGGAGCGAGCAGGAAGGGGCATTGCATTGCCAGCAGACACCATGGCTGCACAGCCAGAGCGTTCCCCACATGGGCACCCCAAGAGATGAGCCCCACATCTGGGCAGCAAACCCCAAGGGTGGCTCTGGTTTAGTCGGACCTGGCCGCTACTGGTGTGCGAGGGTAGCCAAGCATCTTTCCATGCCCGGCCTTGGGAAACAGGCTGCACCGAGGGCTTTTGGGGACAGGTGTAGTGCCAAGGCGGGCAGCGAGGCAGGTGGATGCACAGAGGGCCTTTGGAGAGGAGATGCCTGTTGCCAGGATGGGCAGTCATTGGGCACAGCAGCCGCCCGGCCAAGAAGCGTCCGGGGCAACAGCGTGCCAGCCGTGCTGGGGAAGGCAGTGCCAGCAGGCGAGCCCTCGGCCAGAGCAGTGGTGAGGAGCAGACGTATGCTGCAGGATGCTGCAGGCAGGGATTCCCCGAAGCGCACGTGACGCCCGGAGCTTCTCCTGGCACAGATCGGGAGGGCTGGCCCCGGTCTGCGCAGGGAGCATGGCTCTGCTCCCCGCCTGCAGCCGAGTGGAAAAACCTGGCACAGATGCAGCTGTGCAGGCCCTCAGCACACACCACCCGCCTTTCGGCACAGCAGGGAAACCTTGGCTCTCCCCAGTGAGCACCGGGCCCTTGCGCTGACTGACCACAGGGCAGCACCAGGGGCTCTCCCCCTGCACCCCCACCACGGGGCCATCAGGGGCACCACCAGGCTGGGGTGAGGGGTTGCTGCTGCAGGCATGGCCCTGGGCTGGAGCTGCCCAGGGAGGGCAGCACGGTGCCCAAGGTAACCCCATCTCCCCTAGGACTGCTCCTTCTCACATCCTTCCTCCTGCACGTGGAAGAGGGCCGTGCCAGCCCAACACGGCTGGTCTGCGACAACAGACTCATCCAGAAGTACATCGGGGAGGCCAAGGACATGGAGAAGAGAGCGGTAAGGATACAGTCCCCCCCAAAAACCCAAGGCCAGGGACGGGCACAGCTCCTGGTATCTCACCTCGGCATCTCCTCTCCCCCCTAGGGCCAGTGCCAGGCACTGCCTGCCCTCAGGTGCCCCACGGTGCTGCCCTTGGTGGACTTCAGCCTCCAGCAGTGGAAATCCAAATCGGTGAGAGGGGCTGGGAGGATGGTGCTGGCACCAGGGCACCCACAGGGCTGGAGAACAAGCCCCTGGGTTGGCACAGGCACCAGAAATGCTGAACAAGATGCCTGTGGGCATACCCAGCGGCACAGGGGGGGTGGAGGACCCCATCCAGACCTAGGGTGGGCAGAAGAATAAATCAGGCCCGGGGGCCAGCCCGCTCACTGCCTGCTCCCCCAGAACGAGACCAAGCGGCGGGAGATCCTGTGCGACCTGGCACTGCTGGTGGGTGCCACAGCAGGGGCCCAGGGCCAGGTGACCCAGGAGTGTGGGGCCACACAGCTGAGCCAGCTTTACCGACACGCCAACTCCTTCCTCCTGCTCCTGCAGACCTTCAGCTGGGAGGTGAGACCTCCCCCATGTGAGCCAGGCCACCCTGGCGCAGGTGCCAGCTGCACTGGGCTGGGTATGACAGCTTTGTCACCCCCCTGTCCCACTCTCACCCCTCAGGTAGGACCCTGGGAGCCGGGCTGCTCCCCACGCTCCATGGAGCAGACCCACATCACCGCCATCTTCCTCACCTACCGGCAGCTGGTGCAGGGCAAGCTGCGCTTCTTCTTCCATGACCTAGCCAAGGACTTATGCAAGCAAGGCCAAGGGGGTGGCAGAGACCCTTGGTACAGGGCCCATTGAGGCTGTGCGCAGGGCTCACCCCTGATCCCAGGTTGGAGCAATCCTGCTGGACACTGAGCTGTGCTCTGGGTGCCCAGGAAGGTGCCCACAGGGAAAGGGTCAGCTCCTGCTCCTCAAGCCTTGGGCAACCGTGCGGCCCAGAGGCAGACAGCAGCAACGCCCGCGCGCCAGCGGGCACAGGCCCTGCTCCCACGCAGGCAGGCCCCTCTACTGTGAATGCTTTACAATTAAAGAGCTATTTTTCTAGAGCATTGTTTGCATCCTCTTTCCCCACCTGCTGTAGCCCTGGCAGGGGGACTGCACACCCCCGGGGGCCTCAGTAAGAGGCAGCCCCTCGGGGACATGCTCCAGGTCTCTCCCCAGTGCCCAGCTCCCTCCCGCGGCAGCCGCCAGCTCTGCAGGGCAGACGGGCTCCGTCGGGCACAGGACCCCACTCTGGGACGTGAGCTACCACTYCTCGCTCCCTGCGCCCACCTGCCTCTCCCTAGCCCCAGTGTGCACTGTGCCCAGAGGGGTGGCAGAGAAGAGCCCGGGGCAGGTTTGGACTGCCCGTCTTTCGGCAAAAGTGGTATGGGCTCCCTTTGCCCCCATGGCGTACCCTTTCCCTGCCAGCCTCATCTCTCAGCCAGCAGAGCCAGATCTAGAAAACACATCCCAGTTTAATCAAGAACAAGCCCAGCCTGCCTCAGCATGGCTCCTTAGGAAGCGGTCCCCAGCCCCGAGGCAGACAGGCAGCTGTCCCAGTCCCGCTGCCCCTGGCCAGAGCCAGGGCTGAGCCTGCTTTTGAAGCACAGGAAGGCAGAGGTGGGAAGAGATGCCCAGCAGGCAGGACCGCGGAGCACCCAGCATGGTCTCCACTCGGCCGTCAGGCACCTCTCTCCATGCAGAAGGGGGCTGCAGATCCCAGCAGGAGTCAGAAGAGGCCGGGATGAGGAGGGGGACTGCTCCCTCCTCCCCAGCTTCGGAGGAGCCAGGCAGCATGGAAGCTGGGGCAGGATTTGGGGTCGCAGGGCTCCCGTTTGCTCGCCAGCAGAACRTCTCTGGGGCAGCCCACGGAGGCAGGAGGTGTCCTAGAAGGCCAGCTTCTTCATCAGCAGGTAAACTCGAGAGTCCACTTCAAACCCATGCAGGTTGTTTGCATCTCCCTGCAGACGCATGAGCAGACCCCCATAGGACACGTAGGCAGAGCTGGGGCGGGAGGAAAGGAGCGGTGAGAGCGGAGAATCCCAMGGGAGACCCAGGCTGGGATCCCAGTGCCTCCCCCACACCACCCTGGGGCACTGCGTCCCCCTACTCCTGCTGACAGGCACTCACAGGCGYGTGGCTGCCTCTGTGGAGGTCTCATCCCCTTCGATCCTGTACACCTTGCCGTACATCACGTACTCGAACTGGTCTGCCCTGTGATGGGACGGTGGGAGCTCAGAGAAGAGTCAAACCCGGGTGTTCCCCCAGTTGAGCATCCTTTGGGAGAAGGTACCTCTCACAGCCCCTCAGCACTTCACCTTTTCCCTCATCCACCCCCACGCAGGTCTCGGCTGGACCCCTGTACCTGGATGGCCTGTCATCTGTGGGGTTATACTCGCCGTCATCCAGGGTGCCATCTTCGTACAAGGTGCTGGCGATGACCAGGCGGAATTTGTCCCCTAGGAAGAGAGGGCAGAGGAGTAGTAAGAAAGCGGRGGGTGCAGCCAGAGCAGCAGCGGCCACAGCAGATCTCAGGGTGGTGGCAAGGAGCCACCCTGGCAGGTTTAGCACAAAGCCCCGTCGCTGCATTCAGTTCTCCAACAGGATTGCRGGGAACGAGGAAAACAAGCTGGGTCCTCTGTCTCCCCATTCCTCACAGACATTGGTCACCACCACGGAAGAGAACCAGAGCCACCAGGACACCACTGCTGGTGTTTTCATGGGACACAGCAAGCAATTCGCAGGGAGAGTCCCAGAGGGCTTGGCTGGACCCTGGGCAGGTACGTGAGACCCTGCACTACCAGTTCCAGCCCTTCTGGGCTTCATTTAGGGTAAGACTTTCTTTTCTACCTGTTTAGTATATTTAGCCACAGAACCTCATTTCAGAAGGTCTCCCTTAAAGCTTGGCTGCGGCCAACTGAGGCAGTTTTACTAGACAGCACCTCTGGGGAACCGGCCAGAGATGAGCACAAAGGAATCTCACAGTGACACAAACCAGAACCCAGCTCAGCCCCAGCACAGTGAGAGTACCCAGCACCTACCGTGACCTGGGGACTGCACAGGGGCCCAAGAAAGTCTGAGACAGCTCATTCCTTGTTCACAGCAAGCTCAGCCTCCCTCAGCCGAGCACCAGGATGTGCCTCTCTATCCTCACCTCATCCCAGCCTACTCTAGACTAGCAGCCCGATAACTTACCAAGATCCACGGGGTAGATCTGGATGTTCACGTCCAGGATGAGATCCATCTTGAAAGACTCACTCTCACAGTGCAGGCGGGACACTGGGGAGAGCGGCAGAGTCAGGAAGAAGGACAGAGAAGACCCCCAGGGGCTGGATGGGAACAGGGTCCCAGGGCCAGGCCATTCTTGTCCCCACCCCACCCTGGAGCGGCACCCGAGCTATTCGGGGAAAGGTGTGCACAGGGCTCGTAAATGGTTGCCAAAGCCTGGGAGCAGACGGAGGTGTGCACGGGCACGGAGAAGGACACGGTGGGGTGAGAAATGGAGCTTACCGGGGGCCGTGGGCACACAACCCGGGCTGGGGAAGCAGGGCGCACCAGGGTACGGCGGGGGGGTCGGTGCCAGACGATGGCGAGGGGACGGGGCACAGAGGCCACCGCCGGCGGGAAGGGCAGAGGGGGGACCGGGGCAGACGGAGGAGACAGGCCGGGCAGAGGGAGGGCACAGGACCCCGCGGGAGGGCAGCGCCGAGCAGCCCCGGCCGGAGGCGGCGCAGGCCCGGGCGGGGGCCCGGCGGGGAGCAGCCGGGACCGCGCGGGCGGGGAGGCGGCGCGGGGCCCCACTCACCGCGGTCGAACTTCTTGCCCTCGGGGTCGATGTCCTTCACGTCGAAGATGTCCTCGAAGAGGATCCCGGCCATGGCGGCGGCTCCGCTCCGCTCCGCGCCCCGCTCCCGCCCGGCGCCCGCCGATGACGCGCCCTCACTTCCGCCGCGCGCTGCCAAGCAGACGCTCTTCCGCCGCAGGGCGGAAGTAGCCTCAGGGTGGGCGGGGCGATTCCCGCGCCTGCGCACTGCTGCCGGACGGCGGCGGGTGCCCGCTCCGCGCGGCCCTAGTGCCCGCCGGCCCCGGTCCCCACCCCCCCCCGCGGGCCGCAGCCCGGGCCGCCCTGCGGGCGGGGGACGCTGCGCCGCGCTGTGCAGCGCCGAGCACCCGGGCGGCGGCAGATTCCCGGCTGGGTCAATGGGCTGGCACCCCCCGGGGGCATTGCAGTGGGGTGGGGGCGCAGTGCAGTGGAGGTGCACTGCAGTGGGGTGCATTGCAGTGGGGGTGCATTGCAATGGGTGGCATTGTGACGGGGGTGCATTGCAGTGGGGGTGCATCGCAGTGGGGTGCATTGCAATGGGGGGCATTGCAGTGGGGTGCATTGCAGTGG